>BHFT01029286.1:0-16941 GCA_004320025.1 Laticauda laticaudata
GGTCAATGTCTGGAATACTCTACCTGACTCTGTGGTTTCTTCCCCAAACTCCAAAAACTTTAACCTTAGACTTTCTATTATTGAGCTCACCCCTTTCCTAAGAGGTCTGTAGGGGGTGTGCATAAGCGCAACAATCGTGCCTACCGTCCCTGTCCTATTGTTTCTTTTATTTTCTTATATGTATCCATGTATTTATAACTATGTTTTTACTTATACCTATTATCTTGCAAGCAATTGACAAACCAAATAAAATAAATAAATATACAGTGGAAACATTCTGTTTAAAGTCTAATTAAAACAAAAACTACAGACTTCTTTGTGTAATTCTACTGAACAGCACCAAAGGTTGCACACTTTGGAACCACATCATATGATTGATAATCAACTGCCTATTAGATACAACTGGGCTTGTCAGCTTCCTGATTTTGTGAGGAAGAGCCTGGAAAAATAATCATGAGCCAGGAAAACATACCCTCTGTTGCTTAATTATGCTGAAAGTAGAAGTAGTCCTTGATTTATGACCACAATTGAGCCCAACATTTCTGCTGCTAAGCGAGACAATTGTTAAGCCAGTTTTGCCCCATTTTATGACCTTTCTTGCCCCAGTTGTTAAGCAAATCACTGCAGTTGTTAAATTAATAATGCAGTTGTTAAGTGAATATGGCTTTAGTTGTAGAAGGTCTCAAAGGGTTATCATATGACTTTGGGACACAGCAAGGGTCATAAGTTTGAACCAGTTGCCAAGCATCTGAATTTTGATCAAGTTACCATAGGGATGCTGCAATGGTTATAGCTGGTCATAAGTCACTTTTTTTAGTGCCTTTGTAGCTTAGAAGGCTCACTAAATGAATCGTTGTAAGTCAAGGAATACTTGTACAACCCATAAATGCTTGGCAAGAATAAGCCTCACAAAAGGCTTAGGTCTAGAATTGTGCCAGACAATTAGATTCTTTGGAAAGATGGTCTAATAATACAACTACCCCATGCCACAAGTAAGGGGTATTTGCAGAAAGCCACTAGCTGTCTAGCTGTTACCTAAACTTCAGCAATATGATGAACTTACTTAGCCTTAAAAAAGGAAGAGACACAAGCATACAGACACAATGGTAATCCCTGTGGGGATACAAGACACAAAGGCTGTCAGAACATGCAGCTGTTGTCAGAGAATACACAGAGCTGATCAAGGTTTCTCCACCCCTAACGTGATGGCTTTGAAGTTTGTTTTTACAAGAAGACAACTTAACCTCCCAGAGACAAACTACCCCTTTCCAGTTCTTAACTGATTTTGCAGTTGCACTGGGGATTCCTTTAAAAAAAAAAAAAANAAAAAAAAAAAAAAAGGGGGGGGGAGGGAGAAAAGTTCAAGATTTATTTATCTGGATCTGAAGCGTGCAAAAATCCACATTAAAAAAGGTATCTCCAGAAGCTTCTCTCCCACATGCAATTTTGGGTGCTTGCAAATCAAGAGGGTAGCACCAGTTAGAGCAGTTAATCAATGGAACAACTTGCCTCCAGAAGTTGTGAATGATCCAATGATCCAAATCTGAAATGTATAGAGTTTCCTGCCTGAGCAGGGGATTGGACTAGAAGATCTTCAAGGACCCTTCCAACTCTGTTATTCTGTTCTGCTACCAAAGAGAGGGGCGGAAAAATACAGAAACCATAGAGGTACAAAGTAATTTCACTTTCTGAAACATTCATTTTCTTTTGGTTATAAAATGGTTGCATCCATTTATCAGATAACGACATTATAAAACAAGTCTTCATAATGAAATTCTTTCTTTTTTTCTTTTCCTTCCTTCCATCTTTCTATCCTTCTTTCCTTCCTTCGTTCATTTCTTTCCATCTTTACAAATAACTTAAGGCAGCAAACACAAACAGTACTCCTTTTCCTCCTATTTTTCTCACAACAACCCTGTGAGGTGGGCTTGGGCTGAGACAGAGTGATAGACTTAACATCCCCCTCTGGCTTTCATGTCTAAGAGTTTACTGTTAATTTAATTTAAAAAAACTTTTTAAAATACCCTCACTAAGCGTATTCTATTTATAGTCATAATGTGAGCTGAGCAGCTAGACAAATGTAATTAAATAAACAAGAAAATAAATAAATATCTGTACACACTTTTTCCAGAACGTACACAATACAGGCCATTTTCATTAAGGCACCCATGTATAATGTGAGGGAGAAAAATATGTATAAAGTGGAAAGATATTATACAAAATTCTGATCCTCGTGAAAATGGAAAGATAAATGTGTTCAGACATTTTGACTCACTGTTAACAATACCTACAGGTAAAACTCAAAAAAATAGAATATCGTGCAAAAATTCATCTATTTCAGTAATGCAACTTAAAAGGCAAAACTAATATATGAGATAGACTCATTACATGCAAAGCAAGATAGTTCAAGCCATGATGTGTCATACTTTGATTATTGTGGCTACAGCTGCAATGAAAACCCCAAATCCACAATCTCAGAAAATATAAGAATATATACATGCAATCAATAAAAACAAGGATTGTACTAGAACAAACATTGGACCACTGAAAGTATTAAGCATGCACATGTACTTAGTACATTGGTTTTTACGCCTTTTTGCAAGCAATTACTGCCATCTAAAACGGCGTAGCATGGAAGCTGTCAGCCCTGTGGCACTGCTGAAGGTGTTATGGAAGAGCAGAGGATGCTTCAATAGTGGCCTTCAGCTGCTCGTCTGTATGCTGTTCGTCTCCCATGGTCACTCATCTTTCTGTTGGCTAATGCCCTATTAGATCTCTATGGGGTTTAAGGTCAGGTAAGTTTGCTTGGCAAATCAAAGCACAGTAATCCGCACAGTCAATTAAAGCCAGTTTTGTGCTTTTGACAGTGGTGGGCAGTTTGCAAGTCCTGCTGGAGAATGAAGTCAGGCATCCCCTAAAGCTCATCTAGTGGAAGGAAGCATGAAGTGCTTCCAAAGATCTCCTGGTAAGATGGTGCGATTGACCCTGACTTTAATGAAGCCAACAAAGTGGACTAAACACCAGCAGATTGACATGGTTCCCTAAATCAAACACAGACTGGGAAACTTCACACTGGACTGTCAAGGCATCTTGCAGTGTGGTGCCTCTCCATTTGCTTCCTCCAGATCTCTGGGGTCCTTGGTTTCCAAAGAGATGGCAAAAGTGGCTCTCATCAGAAGAGGACAGGGTACTGTTTTTCTTTTCTTCAGGTAACAGTTGTCTGACGTTAGTTTTGTTATTGCAGGAGTGGCTTCGAACAAGAGGAATACGACATTTGTAGCCCAGTGTCCAGGAACCCGTCTGTGGGTGGTGGCATCTTGATGCACTGACTTCAGACCTCAGTCCACTTCCTTGTGAAAGTCGCCCGAACACTTTTGAATGGCCTTTTCCTGACAATCCTCTCCAGGCTGGCGTCATCCGTGTTGTGTTGTGCACTTTTTTCTCCCACTTTTCTTCCACCATTAACTTTCTATCATGTGCTTTGGATACAGTCACTGTTGGGAATATCCCAACTTCTTTTGCGAATTACTTTGAGGCGCTTCTCCTCGCTTATGGAGGTGTCATAGATGGTTTTCTCTTGCACAAGCTGTCAAGGGTCAGCAGATCTTCCCAGTGATTGTGATGTCCTTACTGGAACGCAGACGAGAGACCATTTTAAAGGCTCAGGAACCCTTTGCAGTGTTATGGAAGTTATCTAGCTGATCAGACTTGGGACACTTTTGAGCAAGAATGATTGGAACCTGTTCAACAATATTTCTAATTTGCTGAGATTGGGAATTTGCGGTGTTTTGATGAGCTTGTAAGCGCTAACATCATTCAATTATGACAAATCATGGTGAACGTATATTGTTTCCATGTAATGGAGTCTATCTCATATATTAGTTCACCTTTTAAGTCTGCATTACTGAAAAACAAATGAAGCTTTGCATTGATATTCAAATTTTTTGACGTTTCACGCTGTTAGGGCCTAACATTACTCTGGTAGCTGGAATCTGAAAGATGTCATCACATTTTGAAGTATTCCTCTAGTGAGCGCCCAGTCCCACTGGCGCTAACGGACACAAAACGTATGCATAAAGACAGCAGCGACGAGCAAAATGTCGGGGTGGCTCCATCGCATTTCATCTCGTCCAAAAAAAGTGGGGAAAATTTGTAAATGAGAACAGAAAAGAACGGACGCGTGGGTATATGGTAGTGGGGATATTAACATGGCATGTTCATAGGAAAAGCCTCGCGGGAGAACAGTGAATCGAAGTGGATGACCACATCTTGAAGGGGTTCCGGGGGGAGAAATTTCAAGAGCGAAGGACGCGCATTTAGCAGAAGGGGCGGATGCCATAGCGGATAAGCGGATGCCAATCACGGATGCCTTAGAGAACAAAGGGGATGCCGCACCAGATGTATATGCGGATGCAAAGCAGTTCGACTTGCACATGCGGGGAGTATGATGGCGTTCAGCGTCCGTGATATAGAAAGGATGTGGCACACACGCAGCTCGCATACAGGGAAAGACGTGCTGGGGCCACATACATCTTGCAGGAACACACGGTCGTCCAATCAGGCACGAAGAGGAAGCCCATGCCTAGCTCGTTCAAGCCACCTGGCAAGGTGAAAGGAGGCCAGAACGCAGTCAATACGCCACCGCCTGGCCCACTTGACTCTGAAGCTGCTGCTGCGCTGTGGTGGACCAGCCCCAGAGGCCCTCAAGAGCGCTGGCTGCTGAAGGCCCTGCCTGCTCAAGCCCCTGAAGGGCCCTGCTGAGCCCTGCCAGACAGAAGGAAGAGCAAGGGAAGGGAGAAGGGAGAGAGGTAAAAGTACACCGTTTCTGAGGAGCATGAGGATGAGGTGCTGGAATGGCTGAGGGGAGAACGGAGTACTTCTGGAGAAAGGGCCACAGACTGTATCGGGACAGCCAAGAAGAAGCAGGCAGCTTGAGGAGGACAGAGGCAGAGAGCCTGGGTACACTCAGAAGTACTGCCTTGAATGCGTGGCAAGCACAGGTACCTTGGTATGGCCAATCTACACCTCAGAAATCGGGCAGGCCACTGTCAAGCTCACTGACTGGCGAGATGTATATCATGCGCCCAAGTTGCAGTTTCCGGAGTGAGATCCCCACCAAGAGCAGCCACCTTGAGACCCCTCTCCCTCAGACAGCCCACAGACCAGCCAGTACCTACCTCCAGCCAGGACCCAGACGAGCCTGTCCAGGCATGTGTCTTCAGAGGGGCCTCACAGCAGAGACCTCCCCAACAGTTGACACTCTCCATGGCTGGCAGACTGGAGGATCCATGGAGGATTGACGCCCTGCTGATCACAAAGGAGGAGAAAGCAGACAGCACTTGAGGCCAAACCTGACCCCCAACTCCCACCCCAAGCTCCAGAGAGATGCAGGCAGAGATGCAAGGAGGGCCAAGGACCACAGTGTGCTGTTGGAGCAGTCAAGGACACAATGAAACCAGAACAAGATTTTCTCTCAGGCTGTCCACTGGACAGGCATCCTCGGGCCAGAAACCCTTCATCACCTACTGTGAGCCAGACCCTGAGGAACCTGCCCGAAGCCCAGTTTCCAGGTGATGAAGCAGAAAAGATCACAGCACTTCTGTACAAACCCTCAAGGCCAGCTGAAAGCTGCTCCTACCCATCCAGGTCTGCTCCTTCCACCCCAGGCGATTTCACAGCCCTTCCATGGCTTATCAACAGGCCCTCACCTACCAAGGCTATGACCACAGGACTTCCACAGAAGAGCAGGAATCTTCCCGTCCAGGCCCCAGGTCATCGCCATTGCCACAGAACGCCACTTCCTCACACACCCGCCCTGCATAGACCAGACAGCCACCACTACCACTCCTCCTTCCTTCACCCCTATACAGCGCAAAGCCGTCAATGGACAAAATCTGTCATCAAGTATGGGCCTGAATCTCAAGTCCTTGATTGAAGGGCCTCTCACCTCACGGGACATTACCGAGTCAGCTCTCGGATAGGCTTCACTGAACACACCACCACCTGTTTGTACCCTCGCGGACCAAGCACCCCAATGGTGCCTCAGACCAGGCACTCAAGCCACAAGCCACCTCCACAGTCCTGCTGCTTAAACAGCTGAGACCATGGACATGACTCCAGAGTGACTGAGAATAGTGTCCAAGAGATGGAGTTGTTACTTGTTAAATTTATCTTGCTTAAGCACACTTTAACTTGGCTTCATTGTCTGCTTATTTAATAACAGTCATTAAGTTTACCTAAGAAATTAATAAAGGTTATCTTTGCCTTAACACACTTGAATACAGTTTACTTGGTTGCATTTTGCTTATTTGAAAAAGTCAATAAGTTTAACCTAACAAAGTTAATAAAGGTTATCTTTTGCTTAAGACACTAGTTTTACTTGGCTCTCATTTTCGTTTACTTAATAAAGTGTTGGTGAAAACCGGTTGAAAAATGGTGAAGCCTTTGCATGCTTGTGGGATAGCATACAGGATAGTTGTGGGATAATTAACCTCCAGTGCAACCATAGTGGCGGACTGTATTGGTCCACCATCCCAGCGGATCCAGATGATTTTCTCCCCCTTTTATAGAAAATATCGGTTGTCTGCTAGGTGTCCTTTCGACATACTCTAGACATACTGCAGACATCCATAAATATAGGAGATACATCCCAGATAAAAAAGTTTTGTATCCGTTGATTTACTCTACTGATACGAGCATGCATATGCTTACATCCTTTCTATTTCCATGCTACTAACACGGTGTATATGTTCCGTGTTACCTTTTTTTTCCTCCCTCTTTCCATTTTCAGGCTGCAGCGATGTGAGTTGAGGGGATGGCCAGAGATGCAGAGAGGATACAGCGGACGTAACGGATGATAACGGAACATAGAATGTTTGTTGCCCGTATATGTCACGGATGTACATCGTACGCGGCAGAAAGTTCATCCGCTTCACAAAGTATTTGTGCAGCTCAAAAAACTTCATGCGCGGATGAAAATTGCAGTGGGACGGAACTATGCTCGATAGATAGAGCGTATGAAACACGGAATGCAGTGAGTACCACAATGGATGCATAGCATTTTCCAATGGATGGCAAGCTTTTTTTAACATTTTACATCCTCTTTGCATCCGTAAGTGCAGTGGGACCGGGCTTTAATTCGAGCCCCTCATTAACACTGTTCACATGTTACATGAACTCTGTGATATGGTTAGTTCCTTAAATTTCAATTGGCTTCAGACCATATGTTAAACTAAAATCAAATCAACTGAGTTCATACTCTTCAAGGCCTCAGAATAATAGCTAGAAGTAGTCCTTGACTTACAACCAGAAAAGAGTCCAACAATTCTATTGGTAAGCAAGACATTTGTTAAGTCAGTTATGACCCATTTTACAACCTCTCTTGCCATAGTTGTTAAGTGAATCTGGCTTCTCCTATTGACAATTATTTATTTAAATTGGTAGTCATACAGTAATTAATATTTGTTGAGGATTTTAAGCTGAGCATTTATTCAAAGGTTGTTAAAATGGATGTTAATCATTGACAATTGTTAAAGATTTGCTGTCTGGGCCTGGAAATGTTTTAGATGTGACAGTAAGATTTAAGATTTCTAAGATTTCAACAGTAAAATTTGGATGAGCTGCACCATTTGGATTGTCTCTGGAACTAACAAGGTTTCCGAGATTTTTCAAGCTAAAACAACTGGTATGAATAATTTATGCCAAATACACATTACAAAACCATGCTACCTATCATCAATATTCATCAGCAGCTCTTATACCAATTTTTATTGAAGAGAAAAGTGAAAAAACAATCTGAAATAAGCTTGCCATAAATTAGAAGTGCAATACTTGAAGAGGGAAATTTAAGTATTAATTTCATATGTCCATAGCAGTGAAATTTTGTGATATGCAATTGTTGATTATTAGGTATTTTTAGCAGTGGTAGTAAATATTCTAAAAACATTTTTAATTGTCTCTTTCAAGATCCTATACAATGTATATAACAACAAAGTACACATGAAACCCAAAACATTTTTGAAAACCAATTTTTTGCCTTAGTAATTGCAGTAAAATTGGATGGTTTTTCATTTAATTAACATTGGGAGTAAGTTTAGACTGTTTCATTAGAAAAGAAAATGTCGGGATTTTGGAGACAAGACAAACGGTATTCTGAGACTTTAAGGAACAAAGGATCAAAATGAATGTGGTATAATGAAATAGGCTTGGTTGCTTGGTTACTCTCACACCATATTTTAAAGCTCCATGATTAATTTCCTCTCAGCATATTAGTCTTAAAATACAAACTGTGCATCTCTGCCCCATTTCCCATTATTCTCTCTGCTTTGATTATTCAAAAAGTTGCTTCTGATGTCATCCCTTCTAATTAATGTTTTTCTTCCTCCCACATATTGGTCAATGGGATATACCATATACAATTTCTAGCGAGTTATTCTGGAAATTGAATCCCAATACCTTGACATGCTATTGGAGTGGAGAGGACTGGATCAGATTTTGATCAGTTGTAAAAAAATTTAAAAGGTGCATGATGTCACTTTATCCATATATTATCCGAAATGGTAGGATTCCAAAGCAAAGATAAAATCCAGGTTTCCCTTCTGAAACAACTTAATGAGAATTTTTTTTTATTTTGTAATACATAAATCTGAGTTACAATGACTAGTTCATACACAGATCATGAAGCCATAATGAGATAAACCACTGACAGATACTTTGTGCCTCAACAGATACAAAGATGACTATTTCTCTAATCATTCTGCATGCCTCAGTGTGCCTTTATTAGGAGATGCAATTTTTCAATGAACCAGTCCCTAGAATACTCTAATTATTCAGAGCACCTTATGGGACCAAGCAAATGACAGCTTGAAGGGTACTTTCACGAGTTACTGCTGAATTCATAATCTGGGATGCCCACTAAATACCACTTGAGTAAATCTGTTGCATGTGATAGTTCTCAATAATGCTTGCTCCGTGCTGTGCAATCTACTGCTACAATGTATTAACAGTGACTCATTAATTGTGCCCACTGTTAGAGTTTGTGTAGATTAAAACTGAATGAAGTAAGGATAGTATGAACCAGCTCGTGTACTTATCTGATGCTGCCTCTCCTCCAGTATCCTAGTATGGTAAAAAGCTAAGAAGTTTATCTTAGAAATATTTGACTTTAGGAGGGAAATTCTGCACCCAAAGGTCTTTTTCTGGCACTGATGTTCATCTAGTTGTATGATTTGTTCCTCTCCTTAACAAGCCTTACCTCACACATAGAATAACAGAGTTGGAAGGGACCTTGGAGGTCATCTAGTCCAACCCCCTGCTCAAGCAGGAGAGTCTATTCTAAATATAGCCTCTACCTAGGATCAAAGTCACAGCTTCCTGATTGTGAGGTGAGAGCTCCACCTCTAGGCCACCGGAGCTGCTTTTTGAAAGATATTGAATGGTAGAGAAGTGGGAAAGGGTCCAAGTTCGTGACTTTTCAAAAGACAAAACTGTGTTGACAAAGTCTTCAGCAAAATTGTTAGGCAAATTTAGAATCCTATGACCTTCGTATTTTTGATGCGAGGACCTCTTTTAAGGCTTGGAAAGGCAATTTGTAGGACAATGCTTTCTTCTTGCATTTAAAATTTCATTTTGTAAACAGGATATGTTCTCCAAAATGGGCTACCTGATGTAATGGGATGTGAGAATGACCTTGGAAGGCGGGGGAGGAGGAATGATGCTGCCTAGGGAATGGTCAGATAAAAGGGGGAGGAGCTTGTAACTGAAAAATGGGCAGAAAAATAAATTTAGAAAGGAGTTTCCACTCTAACCTATCAGGGAGTAAAAAGAGAATGGCAGGCGATTTGTATTTTCAGACTTGCAAGATTCTATTAATGTACCCTTATAGCAAAGTAGAATAAGGTCACCTGGTCATGTTTCCTGTTTGGACTACTTGGGAGATTGGTATTATGGTGTATGAGAAATGAAAGCAAGTTGCAAGTCACTGCACTATTTGGCTTTGCAGAAGCAGAAAATCAGCATGTCTCCACTGAGCCTCTCGCTTGTGGAGACATTTTATTTGCTTGGATACTGAACCTGTTAAGGGGCACTATATGCTTCCCCATCCAAATTTACTTATTTAGCAAATTTATATAGCTATATGAATTTGCTAAATTATGGATACTGTAGTGATTGTGATGCTGTGGATATTCCATATAAAAGGTCCTGGACATTTAAAAGGTGACTTTTCTCCCTCCTCTCAACCAAATTCATCAGCTCAAGGAAAAATACCAGAGACCCAATGTTCTAAGCAAGACACAAAGCCAACTACTGTCTCCTATTGTTCTACATCAATTGCAGTTGCTACATCAATTGCTACCCTAATACTATACAGTAATTTTAACCATTAAACTACGCTTCAAAGTGTGGTAACATTCTTAATTTGGTTTTTTTCCCCAGAAAATGAACAAGCTAGCAAGAACTGTTGGTCTTTGAAGAGCCATCAGATTTCTGGTTTTGTTGTAGCTGACTGACAAGGGCTGACTTTTAGGAATTTATGACTTTTATTCAAGCAGTTTTTGTTTCATGTCTCTTAATCTGCCAAAGCTTTCTTACCTGCTCGCCATTCCTTTCCAAACCTCTTAGCTACTGTATCTAAGCACAAGATCTATCGCACAGTGAGTTATTTCATTCTTTACTTTTTTTTAGAAGTTTATGTATAACTCGATCAGTATTTAGGGTATCACAATTCAGACTTTCTGTTTCTCCCCTTATCTCTCTTCTCTTTTTTAATCAGTGCATCCCAGAACCAGTGACAGATGTGGTCTTTATCAGCATACCCAAATCTCTGCCAAAGTTTACTGACTCATTTGATATAAATAAATAGTAGCTTCTCCTTTCACTCTTTTTTAAACCGTTCATAAATAACCTTCATCTGCAAATGTTTATTTTAAAAACTGAACTTGTTTTTAAGCAAGCTTCCCTTTTAAAAAGTGCCACCCAAACCATCTCTTTTTGTATGTTATTGTATTTCCCTCCTGAAGCATATAAGAGGAAGTTAAAGAAGACAAAGATGACCTGAGCCATAAAGTGGGGTGGCAGTTAACCTGAGGAGTAGTTCAAGTCTCTAAACTTATTGAAGTCTACACACACCCCCTCTCCATTTTCACCAGTAAATTAATGTTTTCATGACAAGCTCATGAGTTGATTTTGTTGCTTGATAGGAAAGCAAGGAGTGAATAGGCAGACAGCTTTTACGTTAACCCTTCTATGAGTCATGGGATTGAATAATGTACTGCAGTCTCCCTATTATCTCAGCCTACACATAGTTATTTTTCAACCCAGTGCAGATGGAAACATTGGCCTGTTTGCCAGTTTTAATATCAATTGGCAGTGGTTACTTACCTCCAGTTAAGTGAGTCTGTCTGCCTTCTCCATTATAATGCCTTCCCGATCTGGTGGACTGCATCTTCTAGAACAGGGCTGTTAAACCCCTGCCCCATGGGCTAGATGCGTCACGTGCTGGCCACGTCCACAGTCGTTTTAGCAAAGGGGAAAATAGTTCCAATACATCATGTGACACCGCTGTGAAGATGTGAGTTTGACACCCCTGTTCTAGAATGTGAAGCCAGTGAGATCAGAGGACTGGTAGGAGTTCTGCAATTTTCAGTCCCACCCATCTGGAAGTTGCAGGTTGGGGAAGAACACTATACATCTATACATTTATGTATAAATACTCATGCTAAAGGGAGATTAATTTATTTAATAAAAATGGAATGTCTAGAGTGTATGGTTTGTTTGGTAGCTTCTATTCAGTCTTCTGGTGACTGCCTGGACTAGTCTCTGAAATTTCATTTGTGACATGTCCTTGCCTCCTTCCTAGAGCTGAGAGAAAATGACTGGGCCAAGATCACTCATCTGGCTTTGGGTCAAGAATTCACAATCACCCTGTTTCTATCACCCTGATACCTTAACCCCTACACTAAACTGGATCTCAGTTTTATGTGAACTATAATACTCAGCAAAAAAAAATAACAGACATATTGGTATCCTCTCTTTTACTTCTATTTTTAAACTTTATATTGCACAATCTTTAGATTTGTCTACCTTCTATATTATGTCCATGTATGTATGTCTGAATATTCATAAGAGGATTTCAAGAGATAAAGATCTTTGCTAAGCCTCATAAAGAAGCAGAAAAAGCCATCCAAAGGAAAGATACTAGGGCAAATTATCCCCAGCAATAATGCAGCAGGACAAATGGTCAACAAACAATGCTTGGTTGGAGAGATTGAACATGTCCAAGTTTTTTCTTCACTGTGGTAGGTAAACATCAGTGGATATGAGGACAGAGAGGAAGTTTGTTGATAAATTTCACTCTTGACAAGCTGATCTATGTGAGTGGGAGCATGTTTGTATGTCATAAAATATTCCCCTCTTTTGATTGATAGGAACTGAAATTCCAATGATTATTTCATAAACTGCTCGCTTATTTCCAGTGACTTTATTCCCAGACAGATATTCATTAGACTATAGCTTATGCAACTATCTTCCTTAGAAAGAAAGCTTATTAAGAGCAGTGCAAAAAAAAACTTTGTAGGGACCCCAAAGTTCTATTGATTACAGTGTAATCAAATTGTTGGGAAAATAGATGCATTGAGTTGTGCTGCAAAAGATTGCCTTGAAATGATGGTTCCACTATGGGGTTCCTATAGAGTGGAGCAGAACAGTTGCTGGTCAGTTAAGAACAAAGCTACTCTAAGATTTGTTTTCATTTGCATCCTCTAGTACGGTGTTTCTTGAATTTGGCAACTTTAAGATGTGTGTCTATGAAGTTTCTCAGTCCTCTAGGTCATGGTGCCCCAAAGGTGCTTTTTCAAGAGGTAACTGGACTTTCTGGTTTTTCCTTGAAGACATTTCACTTCTCAACCATGAAGCTTCTTTACCTTTGACTGGATGGTGACAGTAGTGGGATTCAATATTTTTTACTACCAGTTCCATGGATGAGGCTTGGTGGGCGGAACGGGGGAAGGCTACTGTAAAATCTCCAGTCAGAGGTGGCTTCTCCAAACTACTCAAAATTTCCGCTGTTGGTTCTCCAGAACTGGTCAGAACCTGCTGAATACCACCTCTGGATGGTGGGTAATGGAAGGGTTTATACTCCTTGCAGACAGCTGGTCATTTGCATTCTTTTAGCAAGTCAATTAAAGCCACCTGGTATTTAATCTGTGTCATCAGGGTCACCTGATTGGTGCAAATTGATGTGTCCATGTGGACTTCAACACCCAGAATTCCACAGCCGGCCATGTTGAATTCTGGGAGTTGAAGTTCAAATATCTTAAAGTTGCTAAATTTGAGAAACATTGCTCTAGTACACAGGTGTGAAATTCGATTGCATTACAGGACATCACGTATCAAGAAATGTTTTGCCTTTGTGGAGCTAGGGTGGGTGTGGCCTGAGCAGGATGCATCTAGCCTGTGGGCCACCAGTTTGACACCCCTGCCCTAGTACAAGAACTTTTCTTAGACTCATCAGGCTAGATTTCCTTCACTCCTGAGGTGACAGAAAAGGGACAGAGTTGAAGACAGCCCTTGCTTTTCCTATCAGTCTTCCATCCCTCCAGGAACCCAGCATCAGCCACCCAGAGAAGAAAAATGTGAAACCTGCCATCACTGGTACCAAAATAGCAAACAAGCAAACACAAGAAGCCGCTTTCCACCATTGCAATGTAGCTTTTCCTCCCCATAGTCTTACAGTTGTTGGCCTTAGATCAATATTCATAAATAATCTCTCAGCCGCCTCTGTACTCCTTAGCAGAGCCCCACATAACCAAACTGTTAGGTAACAGGAATAGAGAGTCTATGCACTAGAAACATGTGAAGCAATTCACTTGCTCCATTGGATTGCTGGAAAACCCATCCCTGCCCTACTACATGTTAAGAAGAGCCTTTAGAAATTAGGAGAATAATTGGTGATTGGAGATCTTTTTTCCCCAGCAATAATATTTCGGCAAGGACTCTAAGCTTAGACAATCCACCAGGTGCTTTTCTTAACTTGTCTTGGATTAAAATCTTAAGGACAGCACCAGAGGTGGTATTCAGCTGGTTCGGACCAGTTCTGGCATACCGGTAGCAAATATTTTAAGTAGTTTGGACAATCGGCAAATACCACTTCTGGCTGGCCCCACCCACCCATCCCAGCCCTATCCTGTCCTATATTCCCTTGTTTTTTAGCTGAACTGATTCACGTGGAGAGTGGATTGCTGCACCTCAGCTGAGCTTAAAAAAACAGCTCACCTCACCAGTGCTGACAGAAGGCAGTTTTTGATTGCTGCATGCATAAAGTGAGCTCCCGTAGAAGCAGTAGAAAAAAATTTGGAATCCCACCACTGGGCAACACTATTATTGTTGGATCAGCTGAGGGCAGTTGTAGAGGAACGCAAAATGACCTTGGGGAAGGTGCACAAAGGCTATTAGCAAAACAGGAGCCCTGCCTGGGGAGACAAGACAAAATCCTTAAACCTATCCAGCCTTGACGGTCTTTAGTATAAGACCAATGTAAGGGGAAACACTGTCAGAATGTCAACATTCTGTTAAGTCCTCTGTTCATGACCATAATTGGGACAGGGTATGTTATCACTAAGCTATGTGGCCATAAAGCAAAAAAATAAATAAATAACCTGACTGTGTGGCATAGTTTATGTCCTTTCCTAAACCAAGGGAAAAAAGACTATTCTTAAAGCTACAGAATAAAGGTAAAAAGAGAAACAGATTTTATAACATTTCAGGCAAAATGTCTCATCATAATAGAGAAAACAATAATAACTCATCTGTACTCATTTTTTTACTGAATCCATGTTTCATCATTGGGGAGTAGTTTCTGGAATCTGTTCACTCCTTGAGGATCTTCATCAATGGTTATTGAACATCTTTTCAACTAGAACATGATTCAAAGCAGAGAATGCCCTCTAGCAAGGATTCTCTTTTGCAAAACAGAAAACAAGATGTCCACAGTTGACCCAGAAACATTTACTTCTAAATAGGAGATTCCCTTATCTCTAGGCTGGGTAGTGGCTCTCAGTCAATGCCTCTTAATACCAAAACTTCTCCTCCTGAGGATGATGACTGAATAGAACAGTCCAAGTTAAGCCACCCAGGAAATAAATCAGCATGATTTTGGTAAAATGATCAAAATATAGTCTGGTTTAGGGAACAAGGCAAAAGAACCATGCTTGTTTTTGCCTTTTTAAAAAATGGTACAAGTAATTTTAGAATTCAGTTTGAATGCAAACTTATCCTCATCAACATGTAATGAAATAACAAGATGTACCTAAATCAGAGAACGGAGTAGTACAACATTAATACATCTGTAAAACAGGATACAATTAATTATACTTACTCCTCTTCCCCAACACGTATGGAATGTGAACTGGGGTAGGGAAGCAAGAAATATTTTATTTCTTCATCTTTTCACAATGTCATTCTTAAGAAATGTGGATTACTCATTCACTTGATTCTCCTGCAGAGTTGTGAAGTGGTTTTTGACTAGAATGTTGATCATCTTCAATTATGACTCAAAAAAGACAATGTGTTATGGACTGTACTTTGGCAATAAACTTTCTTGCAAAGATATGGTTTTGCCCATGTCTAATATCTATTGCTCCTATATTCTGAATATAATCATTTTGCATTTGTACTTTCCAAGGCCTCCTGGTACTTATGATCAAACACTGTTCACTATATAGAGGATGGCATGTTTTTTTATACAAAAATGTCAAAAGTCAGTATAACTGGCTTTCTTTCATTTCAAAATTCTCCTCCAAAGAGATCAAGGCGGCAATTAATAGTACATTTGGCAAATCCAATTTAAGATGTTTCCTACTGGGACATTTAGTTGCTAAAGTAAAACCCAATATTTACTGATGCATATGTGCTATTTTTTAGGAGAAAGTAGTGATTTCAGTATTCTTCACTCTTTTCAATTCTATGTGTGTAACCTTTTCAAATTATGATATTTAATGAGCAGTTGAAGAGAATCAATGCAGTATCATTTTTAAAAATAGAAAATAAATACACACATTCCTGGTCTCTCAAGTTATGAAGAAATTGAGCAATGATGAAACAAAGCCTAGATTTTTCTGTTGATTCATGGAATTATTTTATATTTGTTAATGTTCTTTCATACGATGAATCAAATGTCCATACATTACAGACCATAATTGACCTCTGTAAGTTTCAACCTGTTTCATGAAGAACTTTCAAATTGTGATGAGTTCAAAAACCATGAAAACAGTCTCACTCCCTCTCTTGTATTCCAAAGTTTTGATCCCATCTCAAAGAGATGTTTTGTGCAGAAAGGAACTCTGTGTGATTTAGAAGGGACTTCTACACAACAAACATGGCTGACTGTTTCATTGGTGTTCCACTCGGAAATAAGTTGCGCGAGACCGGGTTCCAACAACAACTCTTTATTTCAACAAATAATGCAATGATAACGGAACAACAGCCCAAGCCGCGGCAGCCCTTCTTATAGTGGCTTGCTTGTGGCTAGTGGCCAATGACAGTACTTTAAGTGTTCCCACCATCCGGCAGGCCAATCAGATTGGTTCCTAAATAACCAGTCCGAGAACAGCCTTCTCGGCCAATCAGTTTAAGGTATTTGGAGTCTACCAAGTTCTATACACAACGCCCCTCTCCCCTTGGTTTCATCCAACGTGCGTCACATAGTCACGCAGGTAGGTGGGGCTTTTTTGAGTCCTGATGGACCTGCACAGCTCTCAGCGTGGTCTTCAAGTGGTTCGGACAGGATCGCTTTCTCTCTGTGCCTTCTCCATGGAACCTCCTGGAGGGGTGAGTCAGCCTTGCCGCTCCCGCCTGAGTCTCTTGGGCTGGTTGAGATGGCTCCGCCGCTCCCTCCTGGCTTGACCGGGTTGGTTGAGCTGGCCTGGCTGTTTCCTTCCAGGAAGG
>BHFT01029288.1:0-42416 GCA_004320025.1 Laticauda laticaudata
GAGTGTAACTCCAAATCCAGACCTCCATGGGTTGCTAAATTTGATTTCCATTGATAATTTTTGTGTGATTTTGTTATTAGCACATTCAACAATGTAATGAACAAAGTATTTAATAAGAAAATTTCATTTCATTCACATCTAGGATGTCTTATTTTTGTATTCCCTTTATTTTTTTGAGCAGTACATATATAATTTATAATATATTTATGTGGCAAGAAAAGTCATAACAAATGTCTCACTTAGCAACATACACTGGGGACTCAATTGCAGGCGTAAGTCAAGAACTCCCTGTATAATTAGAGAGTCATGTCTTACTCTGTAGTCACTTTTTTTCTATTATTCTATTTATTTTATTTCTATTTATTTTTTTCAAAACATCAAAGTACTTCTTTATTTTCCTCCTGTTTTGTGGCTTCCGCTGTCCAGAGCTCTCCATGTCCCAAAGGTGCATTTTTCAACAGGCAACTAAACTTTCTTGTTTTTTTTTTCTTTTGAAGACATTTCACTTCTCATCCAAGAAGTTTCTTCAGCTCTGACATGGATGGTGGGGAAGGATTGATACTCCTTGCAGACAGCTGGTCATTTGCATCATTTTAGAGGGTCGTTGAGGCCACTTAGAGGTTTGTCTATATCCTCAGAATCACCTGAATAATGCTAAGTCTGCAATTTTCTTTTTCTGGAAATCTGTTCATTGTCCCACACCATTCAAAGGGTGTTCATCCCAAATTACATAGCTAAAAGTCCATAGAGATTCTCCGTCCTGCAGGTCATTTGGTCGTCTCCAAAATGCTTCCCCCCCCCCCCNACAGGCAACTGGACTTTCTTGTTTTTTATTTTGAAGACGTTTCGCTTCTCCTCCAAGAAGATTCTTAAGCTCTGACACGGATGGTGATGAACGGAAGGATTTATATTCCTTGCAGACAGCTGGTCCTTTGCATCTCCAAAAGAAAAGAAAAAAAAAAACACAAGGAAGTCCAGTTGCCTCCCTGAAAAAGCACTTTGGGGACAACCAGCGAATCTCTTCCAGACTTAGGATCTCTCGATGGTTAACTCTCAACTGGCCGCGTTCACAAGACCGGCAAACCACAGCTGAGAAACCCCAGCCCTTCCCAGCACAAGGCTGAGCTCCTCCCTCCCCGCCCCCCATGTACCATACGAGGACTGCCTTCCCCCACCTCCTTCCTTATCCACGCAAGCCCGGTGCACGCAAGCCGCGTGGCTCCCTGCATTCTGACGACCCACCAAGACTCCCCCTGCCGTCCCTCGCTGGGAAAGCCGCAGGGAGGCGTTGCCTTCGCGGGAACAGCGGGACAAGAGGGAGGAGGAGATTGAGGCCACGCCCCTCCCCGTGACGTTGCCGCGCGGGGGGAAGACACGCCTCCCTCGTGACGTTCCAGAGCGAGAGCCGGGCGCATGGGCGGCGCTTCCTGGCTCCTCCTCCTCTTCGTCGTCATCGTCCTCGCCTTTCTGCGCGCTCGGCGGCCGCCTCCGGTGGGCTGGCTCTCGCGAGAAGGGAGAGCCGAGTTCTCGCGAGAGTCCGGCGCTGCCGCAGAAGGAACCCGCTCCGCCGCTGAAGGGAAAGANGCTGCGGGGCCCAGCCTCTCTACCAGCGGCCCTCTCACTCCTCCTGGCCACAGCGGGGAGCCTTTGGCCGACGCCGGTCAGCGCGCAGAACGGTGAGGGAAGGCGGCCCGGGAGTGGGGGAGGGAGGAAGTGGGGGGACAAGGAGCCGATCTGAGGCGGTGATTGACAAGGGGGCGGGGCTTCCTCGGGTGGGCGGGGCCGGGGAAGATCTGATGGGTTCTTGCCTCGTCTCTGGAAGGCGAAGCAAGCCGGATCTGGTTGGGGCTAGGATGGGGGACCACCAGGAGATCCCAGTAGGATATGTTGGGAAAGGGAAAAGGAGGCAATGGCAGGGAAAAGGTGCAGGGAAGGCAGTTGCCTGTCAGAGTCGCCCCTTTTCCCTCCCTTGGGCATGGCTGAGAGCGGGTCTGTTGCAGCCGAAGGCGAGGAAGGATCTGGAGGAATCCACCCAGGGTTTCAGCAGGGAGCAGCAGCTGCCTTGTATCTTTTGCAGGGCGAAAGGTAACGCCCTTGAAGCGCAGCCAGGTTTGTGGACGTCCTCAGAGGCGTGCATCATATCTGCCCTCCTGATGTGCCGGCACTACAATCTCCATGCAGCACAGCTAACATGCTTAGCATTTTGGGGATTGTAGTGACCGCATGCCCAGATAAAATAGTTGGGAGGAAGTTGGTGTAGGATTTGGGGGGGGTGGGGGGGGGCTAGAGCCATTGGATGCCAGGGTAAGTTGCCTTGAGGGTGCTTCACTTCATGGTTTGCTTGTTAGCTGGGAGAAGATTCAAGGGATGAGGAGTACAGAAGCGAGGAAGACAAAGAGGAAGAGCTGTTGCTATTGTAAGTGGGCTCTATTAGGGAAAGTGCCCTTGGGTCATTGGCAATAAGCCTGACCACCAAAAATCCAATTATTGCTATAGGATTATTAGGAAACAATATTGCTATACAGGTAGTCCTTGACTTACGACCACAATTGAGCCCAGCATTTCTGTTTTTGGGTGAGACATTCACTAAGTGAGTTTTGCCCCATTTCATGACTTTTCTCGCTTTTCTCGTGGTGAAGTGAATCACTGCCATTGATAAGTTCGTCACCTGGTTGTTAACTGAATCTGCCTTCCCCATTGAGAAGGTCGCAAAAGGGGATCACATGACCCTGGGACACAGCATAGGTCATAAATAAGAGCCTGTTGTCAAACATCTCAATTTTGATCACGTGGGAATGCTGCAATGGTCATAACTATAAAAACGGCCACAAGTCACTTTTTTCAGTGCTGTTGTAAGTTTGATTGGTCATTAAATCAAGTGTTGTAAGTCAAGGACTACCTGTATTGTTTTTAGTGATAGTCTCAAATTTGATTGAAAACCGGCCCCTATTTATGCATGCAGCATGTAAGTTCTTTAATGTAAAAATACAAAATTACTTGAATTGTTTATAGAAATGGTCAAAAAGGTTTGACCTGAAAGGCAGGAAAGATGTGGAAATCGGATATACTTGCTAAATTGCTACTGGGCAATGCATAAAACAATTTTGGTGTGTTCTAGATGTGTTTGGAATTGCAGTTCCTCAAATTCCCAGCATGGCCCAAAATTGGCTGTTAACTCTGCAGGCCAGGTCCAGATCTCTGCATTGCCATAAAACTGACTTATTAACCTTAAGATGGCTGATCTAGTTTAGAATGTTCCTAGAAGCTGATAGAAAGCAAGCAATAAAAGATAAAAATCTGTGGCGGTATCAGGAGATGAGTTAGGGCAATAAGGATAAGATTATATTGGCAAGAGGTTTAATAATACAGGTAGGTGGCAGCAAGGAAAGGACAGAGCAGAAGTAGAGGGTCAAGAATCTAGAATGCACAAAATATATAGTTATCAGCTGAACATTTTGGAGGAAATCCTGCAGTTTTTGGAGAACCAAAAGGTTTAAAAAAGATCTATCAAGAAGGAAAAATGTATTCCCCTGTGTCCCTTTCCAGACAGAAGATCAGTCCTTCTATCTTCAGTAGTTTAACAGGAAAGAAGTTAGTCCATTTTAATGAACACTTTATAGTTTTTCTGCAGCCTTTCTGTTCATTCCCAAGCTTTCTCTACCCCAAAAATGCCTAAGAATAGCTTAAGTATAAAGCAAGGAATCATGGTGATGAAAATGTTTAGAGACACCTGTGTTGTAAGACAAAAGCATGCTTTGTTACTGGTGTTAGTGGGATTCCTAAAGAAGTCTATGACCCTGCTCTTTTGAATAGTGGGTGCATTCTGTTTGATAAGATAGAACATCTGTATGCTTAGTGCTCCTTCACAACACAAGAGAGTTCTTCTGATAGGTCTATCATGGAAAGTCTTTTCTGCTCCAGAGAACTGTGAGAAACATGAGTTTGCATCGGAGTGAGTGACGCTTCTCAGTAGAGAGAGTATAAAATGAACACAGGAAAGCTCAGCATGTCCAAAGAAGACTCAGGAAGCATTTTTGAGGTAAATAACCCCAAAAAGATGAGCATATAGGAGCAATACTTTAATGGAATACTATAGAAGAAAATTGGTTTGTTATTTTGATACAAAAATTATCAAAAAATTAAAAAAAAATTCCTTCATTTTCTTCCCAGCATGACCAGTATTTTCAAAAAGACAGTTCTGAAAATTATAGAACATCAATTCCTGAATGCTTAATTTCAGACAAGAAATTTAAAGGAGAGTTGTGTATGGCTTTCGTTTTTTACTGTGCTCTTAGTAATTTGTAAAATTATATCAGAATTTGAACTGCTTTAGGTCAAGTTGACCTAGAAAATAAGAAATTACAAATAAGGGAAAACCTGCAGTACTTGCAAAGAATCAGTTTGGACTATTTATATCGTATGCTATCATGCCAAATCTGAATTAAATAAAAGCAGAATTAGTATAGTAACAGAACTGTAGAGTAAATGGTTAAGTCTTAAAATTGTGGTCTAGAAATTAATTGAACAACTTTATGTGACTGATCACTTACAAGCTTTGGATATATTCCAATTTTCTGGCAGATCAATACAAGAAGAGGGCTTGTCTAGTTTGCCTAAATTTGGTGATATAAACAAGGAATGTTTCAAATCGTTCATAGTAGAAATTATTCAGACTTTCACTCTTTGGTAACATATGACAATAACTGGCTTTGATAGGACAAAACAGACTGCTTTAGTGCAAAAGCTAATGATAATAAGCAGGTATCTTCAGAATAATAACTGATTTACATCATAAAAGAGAGACATGGTTAAAGGCCTTTCTTTCCATGCATTCATTTGACCTTGAAAATATTATTAGTGTGGATAGTACTAAATGTTGAAAAGAATAAAGATTTCCGTTTTAGTCATTGTACTACAGGGGATTGCTATTAAAATTAAAATCTGTATTGTCTTGAGTGTAGTTGCTTTAAGCATTGTAGTGGTCTGGGTCAAAAAAAGATTTAAATTGGGATATTTGCTAAGTAATGTAAATTTACTATGCACCTTTCACAAAAGTTTCTTGATAGAAGTGCTTAAATATAAATTCTATTTGTTCTATGACTTTTATTTCAGTTGTGCCTGTTCATAAGCACTAAATGTATCTATTGCTCTTGGCTTCCCTGCAAAACCATATTAAAGGATTAGCTTCCAAGCTTGAAAATACAAAGATCACTCCAGCAGAACTCATTTTGAACAGCTCAACTTCCTGCTAACCGGTGTAGGATGCACAAAGCAAAGGACAGGTTGTGTTTGCATTTTTATTAAGGCTATGTATATTTTAGCAGCACGGTCAAAACAGAGGGAGAGTGGCTCAGCAGGATAGCATGGCTACACACAGGCCTGTATTATTATGTATTATGATTCTGCAACATTAACATTATGCAGCATAGCTTTTAGTGAGATGATGCCTTTTGGTCACATTAATAATTTAGTATAAGTGTGGCCCATTTCCTGACTTGCTTTATAGAACCTGCAGGCAAAACTACATTAAGATACATAATGTTTGGATTTGTATTTTGGTTAGAGGCTTTTTTTAGAATGCTTTTCTGCCTGTAGAAAGTATTTGTCATCATCTCGAAGAAACGAATTGAAGCTGATAGTACAAAATATCCAGTGTATTCAAAAGTATTAAATAGGTATAGCGCTAGTCAAGATTATAGCAATTGTCAGAAACATTTACCTTTACTAGATTTTCAGACATTCTGTTCAATTGTGTTTGACAGAATTTCTTTTTATCAAAAGAGAATAAAACTATCATATCTAGGTGGGATTCCAGAACTGTGAAAGCAAAAATGTGGTGGATATTGAATATTACAGCACAATACATATGTGTATAGCTGTACTGATTGAGTTTTCACCAAATTAGGATTGAAAATATAGTTCCAAAGTTTTACTGTAATTTTTAAAGACATCCTTCCTTCTCATCCTTCCTTCACTGATTAGAAGGCCAGAAACTTTTCAGCAGCTACATTATTAAGAAACAATCAGCAGTGTGGAGTTAAATCAGCAAATACTTTATACCTTTCTTAGCACCAAATTTGAAACTGGAAAGTGTGACAGGAATGATTCCTGATCTCATAGGGTGGTGCATTGTGAAATTGAGTTAGTTCTTGGCTGATACATACTATGTTGATTTTCAACAATGGCTGGCTTACTTTATGATTGAATGTATATTGGAATATGAAGAAAATGACTGTAACTTTCCAGGGTGACTCAAACAAGCAGGTAACCTTCTACATTATTTTGAAATATTTTGCAATCTAGTTTAGGTGTTGTTTGATTAACAGACAAGTAATCTTATAATTTTAAGTAATTGGTAATTGAGATTTAATCTAGCTAATTAGATGAAGTGGGAGCTAGTTGAGTGTAGCGGTTAAGGCATTAGGCTAGAAACCAGTAATCCCTGAGTTCTGATCCTGCCTTGGGCACAAAGCTAGCTCACCTTTACTTGGACATGGGATTTGAGAACAAATGAATTCTTAGTCATTACCAAAAACAACACATATTCCCCCTTGTACTATTTTGACTCCAGAGCTTGAAAGATACCAATTTAAAAGGATTGAAAATGCTGATTCAGTTCTGAGGATTTGCTTGGGGGCAAAAAATAAGAGATCTACATGGCATGGGATAGTTATTTGGTATGTGACTATAACTAGCATGATTGTTTGCCTAACTTTTACATCTTTGTGGTCCATTTGTTTTTAATCAGCATAAGTTTATGGTAATACAGTGATTATTGCAACACAAGAGTTCTTTAACTGTTGGCTGCTATAAGATATTTATGACAATTTATCTGACTATCATACATTCCTCTGGGCTTGAAATAAGAAGAGATCAAAGCACAAACATGGTGGAGCACTGGTTATAATAGAGAGCTTTTTTCTAATCCCAGTGTTAAATCCAAAGGACATAATAAAGGAGAATTATTGAAGTTTAAACAAAGGGAATTCCTGATAAGACTTAAGATGTGAACCCAGTTTTTAACCTCCTCCCTTGGATCTATTATTATTAGATGAAAGGAAGAGGAAAAAATAGACACTCTCTCTTTCTGTCACAGACTATGAATCTGTAAAATATGATGGCTTGTTTCCCTTAAACCTGGCTTTTTTTTGCCGATCTCACTTTTCTTCTTTTGAACTCACACTATAACCACTGTTGTAGATGGGCATGTCTCTCTTTTTGTTTTTGTTTTGTTTTTGTGTTTTCTGCTATTTCATTTGCTTTCTTTATAAGATCTGTTTTTTTTCCCCCCCTTCCCCCTCCTGTTCATCCGTCATGGCATTTCTGCTGCCCCTTTTCCTCTCTAGCTGGGTTTGTCAAGTCGCCTATGTCAGAGACTAAGCTCACAGGGGACGCCTTTGAACTGTATTGTGACGTGGTTGGGAACCCCACCCCAGAGATCCAGTGGTGGTACGCTGAAGTCAACCGGGCTGAATCTTTCAAACAGCTATGGGACGGTGCTCGAAAGCGCCGTGTCACCATTAACACTGCCTACGGGGTGAATGGCGTGAGCGTGCTGAGAATCACTCGTCTTACCTTGGAAGACTCTGGGACATATGAGTGCAGGGCGAGCAACGACCCCAGGAGGAATGACTTGAGGCAAAATCCTGCCATAACGTGGATACGAGCCCAGGCTACTATAAGCGTCCTTCAGAGTGAGTCCAGTTCCTCAGAGGAGTAGTGCTGTAGTCTCTAGAGGCACTCCCAGAGATCCTCATTCCACCCACCCCACCTCTCTTGTAACCCTTAGTATCACCCACCGATTGTCTTCGTTGCGTGCGTGTGTGCGCGTGAGTGTGTGTTGGTAGTGGGGAAGGTGCGTTGATTTTTTCATTTGTGGACATGTCAGGTGTGTCTTTGCCACCTTCTGAATGTGTCTGCTCCTTCCTAGGATCAGAAGTGTTGAGGAGAATCATTGAAACTGTCTTCTAGTTCCTCTGAAAAACAAGCTGGTATTGGAATGTTTGTTTCCTTTTGCTTTTATTCCTTTTTATTTACTTTTTATATAGTAGGCTTTGTGCTCTCCTAGTTTCTCCATGAGTGCCTTTTCTATTTTGTGTTAATTCTTAACCTAACAATTTCTTTTTTATTATTATTTTGTTTATTGGGATATCATGGAATTGCCTTCCTTCTCCTCATGGTTTTAAGTCCATAGACCCTCATCTACAACCTTTATTACCTGACAAATGTTGGGTTTTCCCTTTAACGCAAGTCAGAAGTTGCTTTTTATAAATCACATACATACCGAAACTTCCCAGATGTTGAGTCTCTGCTTATAGTACTTTCCCTGGTGTATCTGAAGCCTACTGGTTATTTACAAATATAAAAGAGGCGGTCAAAAGCCTTTTCTTTCTCATCTCTTTTCTGTTAATGCTCAAGATATGTGTCCTCACATACAAAGCTAAATTGCATGGGGTGATCTTGTAACCAACTTTATTATTGAAAGGCTTAGAAATCATGATTACATTCTAAAATGTTGCCTGAAATGGTTCCTGAAAAGCCCCATCGCAGAGAGGAACAGGCCAATGAATTGTACTGCATTGTGAAGCAAGGGCATACCATCACAGGAAGATTTTTATTTTGAGAGGTGGCATATAAATTCTTAAAATAAAAATGAATATTCGGCACGCATTAAGTTTCACTCCTGATTCGTAGGAAATTTATCCTAAATATTAGATCATGGGAAACCAACAATGGAAGAACTATTTCCTCTAGTTGAGGCCTGTAAACTTCCCAAATATCTTGGGTGCACTGCAGATTTATTTTGTGCCATTGTATAAATGATTTCCAACCTCATTTTGTTGCCTAGAGCTGCTGTTAGAAACCCTTCTGTCCTATCATTTTTGCTGGTAAATCTGGCAGTTTCTAGTTCTGAGGCATACATAATGAATCTGCATCTGTCTTTTTGAGATTTTTAAAAGTTCCTGTTAGAGTCCAGGATCTGCAAGACAGCAGAACTCATTAGGGAATGAGGCTTGTAGGACATTTTACAACATGGTTTTTAATACGGAAATGGGTCTTTCTTTCTTTCTTTCTTTCTTTCTTTCTTTCTTTCTTTCTTTCTTTCTTTCTTTCTTTCTTTCTTTCTTTCTCTCTCTCTCTCTCTCTCTCTCTCTCTCTCTCTCTCTCTCTCTCTCTCTCTCCCCCCTGCCCCCCACCTTTCATGCCAGGCCAATCTCAATTCAAAACAAAACTTGCGAGAGAAATTCTACATTGATCTTAAAAAGCAGGCAAGAATATATGGAAAATAACTTTTTTTTGGACCTTTCAGTGGTATGAATTCTCTGCTTTCTTTTACTATGATACTATTAATCGGTTTAAGAGGTTGGGAGGAGTCTGTCAGCACCTTTTCCAGCAAGCAGATTTTATTTAAAAACATATTTTTCTAAACTGCAGCTCCATCAGAGCCACACCTTGGCTAAACCAATCTAATCATAAACTGTCTGTAATGTCAGCACTTATCAAAAGCCTAATCTCAGAAGGGAGGCATTACTCAACTTTTAGAAGCTTTTAGAAAGATTACTTTCTTTCTGCAATTTACCTTCTACAGTGGGATGCTCATAAAAAATAGTTACCTTGAGTAGAATATATGTATATCAAAATGGAGTGTTAAGAGTGTATCAGAGTGAGGAAAAAATGCCCACAAATTATATGAGGAGTCATGTAAATGTGAAATATTCAGTAATAAGTTGGAAATCAACTTTTTTTCTTATTTGTTGTGACTTATAGCCTTCTCCTGGACCATGCAGTGAAAATAAATCTGATAACTTAATCTGGATTTCTGATCATAAAGCTGCACCATAAATATTTTTTGTGTAAACAGTTCATTTATTAAGATATAGAAATCAAGCCTATCAGATGCTTTGTTAGAAGACTTAAAGAACTTCCTGCACTATATGACTACAACTGATAGGGAAAGCATGCAAATCTTTTTTTTAATGAGACAAATGCTTCTCAAGTTAGAAATTGGTAGTAAGAACAGCTAACAGTTGAGGATTATTTTATGAAAAACCCAGAATCAATTATGTGTAATGCTGACATATACATTATACACAAGCATTATGATACAGTTTTAACAACTAAGAAATACTGGATGGTCAGTGTGATTTTTCCAGTAGTAGTTGCATGCTTGTCTCACTATCAGTTTTATATTACCATTTTGCTAAAATGCATCAAACGGGATGCAATCTAAAAACTAGTATTTTGAAAGCAATTTTTTATAATACAGCAGAATAAATTTTTGAAACCCAGAATTTTCGAAAATACAACTGCTTTTGTATTGCCCATTTCTAGGCAATAAATATTCTCTGCTCCCAAAATCTTGTGTTGTATTCTCCCATTTACTTCCTTTTGCCTTGTTTCTAATTCGTTTAACAATTAGTAGGAAAATATAATATCAGTCTTGCCTAGTCTGATGTCCTTCAAATATATTTGGACTATAATCCTCAGAATTTCTAGCCAACATGGCTCTTGGCATCAGATTAGAGATTGTAAGGCTGATTTATAAATCTCTATGTTGGGTGGAGTTGTTTATGTTCTTGACAAATATTATTAGTGCAGCATTTCATTTTGCACGTAGATGTTGTTCATCAGGTGCCTCTGTCTACCTTGTGTACTTATTTAATTTTGTTTAATCCGTATGGTGGGTTTATGAGGAAATGTTTAACTCATTAATGGTAAAGTCATGGAACTTTCCAAATAAATTTGAGAGGAACTCTAGATAGTAATGTTTTCCACTGGGCATGAGATTTCCTCGTGTTCAGGCTGCAGTGAGATCAAATACATGGAAGTGTTCCATATGGGGAATTTGAAAATCAGGTTTCCCTTTTCTGGACTAATTGGAGAGCTGCAGTTGAACATTTTATGATTTAATTAAATTTGTTGATTTTTCAGTCTAGAATAAAGCCATGTTAAACCTGAATATAACTTACCTCTGTGGAGGATAATTCTCAGTTGAGAATATTAGTAGATAAAGATTTTCATAGATTTGGTAAAAGAGGTACAATCATATGCTACAAACAAACACGAATCTAAATCTTTCCTGTTCTCTATTACAGTCACCAGCATGTTTATCCTGCCACTATTTTCTCTTCCTGAGGATAATATGTATATGTCAAGATCACCCATAAAATGAAATGTATTTGCAAAAAACATTCCATGCCAGAAGTAAATCATGACAAGTCTTTCAAATGTTTATGCTATTCCTTTACACAATTATTTTTAAATAGAATGGCATGGCTTTGTACTATGTCTTTTGAGATGCTGGCATGAAATAAATGCTTAGAATGGGTCTTTAAAAAAAAGAATGTTCACATATTTTTGCTCTACCAGTACTTGGTTTAATCCCACAGTCTGTGCCTGAACACATGTAATTGCAGAACAAAGATTATACTGTTGGATTGGATGGATTCCAAGGGTCTAAAGTATAAAACCCAGCATAAATATAAAGGAAGGATGAAAGGCTGCATAGCCTGATATTCATGAAGTACATTTTGACCTGTACGGTGAAATGTTCTTGCTTCAGAGGGATTCGTGTGGGATTGCGTGTCAAGATAACGCACATTCCTTAGTTGAAAGAAATTGGAGTTCAGGTTGGGATAGCAATACATTAAGAATGTGACCGCTTTCTATCCAGAAAGGCAAAGTGGCTATGTATATTTTACAAAGCACCCAAAGGCCAGACAAGGAATAATGGATGGAAACTAACCAAGGGGAGATTCAACCTGGAAATAAAGAGAAGTTTTCTCACAGTTAGAACAATCAACCAATGGAACAGCTTTAGAAATTTTGGGTGTTTCATCATTGGAAGATTTCAAGAAGAGACTGGACAGTCTCCTGTCAGAAATGCTGCAGAGTTTCCTGCTTGGGTGGGGCAGAATGGGGGGGGGTGGACTAGATGACCTACAAGATCCCTTACAACTCTGTTAATCTATTATTATTGTTGTTATTATCATGATCATGATCATTATTATTATTATTTTGTTATTATTAATATTCCCCATGTAAAAAGCCAGAAATCTCTGTCCAAGCCTTGCAAAAGACCTTGCTGCTTTAAGGACTTAGAACATGTAAATTTGGGTTGCTTCCCTGTGCACTTCCTCTTTCAAATACTTGACATAATCTGAATATAGATCACAGGGAACTCCAACATGTTAATTGGGGGAAGGGTTTCAACTTCTCTTTTTTCTTAGGTAAAGGGGTTGGTGAAAAAAGGATCCCAAGGAACACAACAGGTGTCTAAGAAGTTAATGCTGTTAGGGGCAAGGCACCTACGGTATTTTACATAGGTGTCCTGTGTACCATAGAAAACGGGAAGAATAGATTTGCTACAAGACTTTATTATTTCTGCTGATTCCTCTACTTCGGAGTACTAGCTAAATAAACTTTTGTTTCTTGTCTGTTTCATCATAGCTCAAAATCTGTGTTACACAATTGATGATTTGAAATTGTCTTCCATGATTGAGGCACTGAAAGGTGTAATGGCACGATTTTCTTTGCTAGCTTCCTAGGAGAGGCCCTGCTAATACCTGTTTGGGGGGCCAAAATTGCACATACAATATTGTATTAGATGTGTTTGTTTGCAGCAAAATCCTTTAATCTAGAACAATATGTGAAAGCATCCAAAGATTTTATTTTTTAAAATGGATTAGACTGAATGCTTGCTATATGTTCTTGTGCTATTTATTTTTAATTTCCCCTTGGTTAGGGTAAAAAAACAAAAAAATACCAAATATATTCCTTTTTTTTTTGCCCTTTTGTATCAGTAGACTAGTCCTTGTTGTGTTTTTTTTCTCCCTCTGCTGGTCAGCTGTTCATTGTACACCTTGATGCCATCTGAGCTAGTAAAGTTGTTTTCCACATGTAGTTCTTTTCCTCTCCCAACTCCTGCCATTTAATTGTGCCACGTAGGACATTTGAGTCGGGTTAAAACTGACAGCTCTTTTAATGTGTCTCTTTTCCTCCAGAGCCCAGGATCAATTCCAGTGGTGAGGTGACCATTACCTCCCCTCCAGTTCCTATCATACTACAGTGCAACCTCACAACCAGCCCTAGTCCCCTCGTTCACAGCTACTGGGTGAAAAATGGAGAAGAGATGCCAAGCACCATAAAAAGCACAAACACGACAGAATACAAGTAAGTCTGAAAAGTAATTTTCATCTCTGAAAATTGAGTGACGCTTCCGCTACAAAATGTAGTAGCTGAACAGCTCTTAACCTTAAAACTAAACTAAAACTAAACAAAACTAGTGATTTTAGCTAAGGAGATTTAGATGCTTGTTCACATCCAATCCTCAAGTCTTTGATAGGACGACTTTAAGAAATAATATTCAAAACTTTATGAAGTGGGGATGACACCATGCATTATTTGGGTTTTTTTGTCCATTAGCAAGCAGAATACAGATAGTCCTTGACTTATGACCACAACTGAACCCAAGGTTTCTGTTGTTAAGTGAGGTTTTGCCCCATTTTACATCCTACCTTGCTTCGGTTGTTAACTGAATCCTTGCAGCTAATAAGTCAGTAATGATTATTAAGCAAATCTGGTTTCCCCATTGACTTTGCTGGTTGGAAGGTCGCAAAAGGTGATCACATGTCCTTGGGACACAGTGTGAAAAATGGTCATATGTCCCTTTTTTCCGTGCCGTTGTAATGGACAGGGAGTCCGTGTCGAGGACTCCCCTGTACATTATAAATACACTCACTTTAAAGTCTATGTGATAATTCGATCCATCTTAACACAGCTTTTAAAAAAAAAAAGTTTTAAAATAATTCAGAACCTCCATTTCAAAAAGGGAAGATCCCATTTGGGATCCCAATTGGCTCTGTAAAATATGAGGGAAAGCGCTCTGTTCAGGATTTCTTACATAGGTGTTTCAGTTTCCCAGCAAAGAAGCTGGAAAAACAAGGTCTCAAATATTTAGAGCTGCTTTTTATAAGCTAGAAACAACTGAGGCTATATGGCTTCCTAAACCTGGGGAAGGTTTAGTCACCTGCTATTCCGATCCCTGTTTCTTTTTTTCTTTGCAGAATCTCAAAGCCCAGAGCTGATGATTCAGGGGAATATTGGTGCGTATTTGTATTTGCTGCCTCCCCAGTAGCAAATGCTACAATAGAAGTGAAAGGTACCCATAATTTTTAATTCATTTCCTTTGTCTTCCTCTTTAGCTTAGCTTCTAAAATTCTCTTTCTGCAATTTCCCATGGAACACTTTATTTAGGATTTCAAAGTCACAGGTGATGAGCACTCATCCTCATAAATTGGAGCCTCTAAGAAATTGTTTTTATCTCCCGAATGCCAAAACCAAACATAGAAAATGCAAAATAATTCTAGATATGTCAGTGCTGTGCCTTCTTCTTATTTTGCTTAATAAGCTACTTGGCCATGTTCTAACAGGTCTTTTGAACCTGCTAAAAATGGTATTCCAGCTGCAGCTTTCTGTGTTTTCCTGTAGGAATAAATGCTATATGTCTTCCAGCCTAGTCTTAAATTGTTCAGGACTTTCTGCTCAGGAGAAGATGTAGAATTATCTTTTAAGAATAAGAACACTTTTCTGGCTTTAGTTTATTGCTCCATGCTGTTGTACTGTTCAGTACACATCTGAAGGCGTTTCCCCAGACTTTTCTAGATACTGTTGGGTTACTCAATGATGCTAAAAAGAGAAACCAGAATTGGGCACGAATGCTCTGCTGACTGTCCCATTACAGATTACACAATAAATAGTTCAATATAAAATAGAAGGAAGCTCTAAATCAATAACCAGTGGCAAAACTGAATATATTAAGCCACTGAATGGCCCACCGCTGTGCTTCCTTGAGTTTTGAACAGTGGGGGACAGTTTTGAATTTCATTATATAAGGTTGTGACTGTTCTGTAGAGGAAACAAGATTGAATTATACACTGATCTTTTTTTCTCCTCCCCTCCCTCTCTTCCCCCCCCCTTTTTTTTTTTTTGTGCCTGTTAGCTTCTCCTGACATTACTGGGCATAAGCGAAGTGAGAACAAGAACGAAGGGCAGGAGGCAGTGATGTATTGCAAGTCTGTTGGCTACCCACATCCAGAGTGGACGTGGTACAAAAAAGTCAATGGAATGCTTCTGGTGAGTAGAAGATCAAACTCCACTAGGTAAGCTCAGCTGCTGGCTGACATTTGCAACATGAGGGATGAAACTATTCCAGTATTTTTGCCTCCTAACGGCAGATAATTCTCTCTTGTTCTGCAAATGGCTTTTGTTGGCGGGGTGGGTGGGGGGAGGGCTTTCTATTTGTTTGTTAAACTTGAGGTATGAAGATCAAAATCAGAGACGTCTTAAGAGAAAAACCAGGTATGGTCCCTGCAACAGATATTAAAAATAATGTAACTTCTAGGCAGGAAATCTCTTGCAGATGACCCTGCTTTCTAATGCAAAACAAGAACCCAAACATCCAGTTGCATATAATTTCCCTCAAGCTTCCTGCATCCTTTTCTGACTAACCTTGCTTGCTCCTCAGAATTGTTCCTCCATGGCTATTTGAAATACAGGTAGTCCTCAACTTACGGCAGTTCATTTAGTGACTATTTGAAATTACAACGATACTAACAAAAATGACTTACGACCATTCCTCACACTTACAACTGTTCAAAATTCAGAAGCTTGGCAGCTGAGTCGTATTTATGATGGTTGCAGTGTTTTGGGGTCCGTTTGCAGTCTTCTGACAAGCAAAATCAATGGGGAAGCCAAATTCACGTAAAAGCCATGTTATTAACAACTGCAGTGACTCACTTAGCAACTTGCTTAGCCACACAAACTTGGGGGCTCAGTTGTGGTCGTAAGCCGAGGACATGCCAGAATACCTGTCATCTTCCACCACAAATGGATTTTAGGAGGTTTTAAAAGGCAGGAGAACCTCAGCAAGTGGAATGAGTAGGCGAATGAGCTTGCCATGCTTCTCTCATGCCCAGCTTACCAAGCTCTCATAATGAAGAATATTAAGCTCGTTCAAGAGATGGGATGTGGGCATATAACACAATAACTGGAATGCTTGGTAATTTTGCTCTACCCTTTTCTCATTAGAATATTGATAACTCTTCCGGTCGCTTCTTCATTAACAACAAAGACAATTACACTGAACTCCGTATTACAAACCTCCACATCAATGAAGATCCTGGGAGTTACATATGCAATGCCACCAACTCCGTGAACACGGCTGCTGAAACTACCATCCTGCGTGTACGCAGCCATTTGGCTCCTCTCTGGCCCTTCCTGGGAATTCTGGCAGAGATCATCATTCTTGTGGTTATCATAGTTGTTTATGAGAAAAGGAAGCGGCCAGATGAGGTTCCAGATGGTAAGTTTCTTCCACACCACTGTGATTGCTGGGAACCAGGCCCTTTGTTTTTTTCCTTGGGGAGCCATCCTTTTAAAAAGTTGGCGTTATCAACTGATACTTTCAAATTTCGGGTTGCTGAAGGCTACTGGGAAATCCTTGTCTCTCGGTCCTTGCATTTGAGAGGCCTTGACAGAGAAGATACTGAAACATTTGTATCTTTCAAAAGACTCTTGTCAAATGAGGGAAAAATCAGGAAGTCCAGGCAATTCAAATGAATATAAAGGTTTGTTGTGAGCTTATGATCTGGACAAGAATCTGAACTCCTGACAGTCAAGGGAAATTGGCGGGAATGAAGAATAGAAGGAATTCAAGGTGGGCTGGACTTAGATCTCTTGTGGGCGTGAAGGGACTCAAGACTGATGATGCATTTGACCCCTCCCTCTCTCAGGCTCAGCCTGGTCTTGTCCTACAGACTTCTTCCTCGCATGTGAGACATTTTAAAACACAATGTTGCTTGTTACTAAATTCACTGTGCCTAAATGCAGCTTCGGTTCAATACATACGGTACTGTGTCTTGCTGGAGGAAAACAAAGAAGGATTTTTCAAAGTAATTGCAAAAACTTTTTAAAGACCTCTTGACTGCAGATACTTGCAACCTGCCTTTGCATGAATAAGATCTAATGCTTTAAGCAACTAAAACACATTGTAATGGAAAGTTTTTGCTCATACTTGCATTTTAAATGGTAGAGATCAGTAGCCTTTTGAAATTTGTCCACTGAATCCCACAGACATCCCACAACCATCCTGAATCTTCTGCTTAAGACTCCTTTGAGGTAGTGAAAGTTTAATCTTAACTTTCTTCTTGGTATGGTTGTTTCTTTCCTATTATTATTATTTTTAGTGAGAAAATAGGGATCTTAGCAACAATAAGATAGGTGGGCTTCAACTCTCGGAATTTGGCTGGCTGGTGAATTCTTGGAGTTGAAGTCCCTCCATCTTACAGTCGCTAAGGCAAAGAAGCACTCCTAGCTAATAACTAGCTGCCTATGTGAACCTGTTTATGACAGACCATAGAGAGCATGGCTATGTCCATTTACAATTGAGGGTTGTCTGTGTGTAAAATATTACTTTATGAGAAACAATACAAAACCACGAATATGAACCAAAAATAAATGGCATCTTCCTTTTAAATGGGGAAATTATTTTAGAAATAAATTGTTGTTAATCCCCATCTAACATCTTAAATAAGATACTGTGTTCATGAGATAAGGTCTGTGTCATGTAGACAATACAGCAATTATTGTAAAATTGCAATTATACAGAAACAAACACTGCCTAAACGGTGCAATAATTCTGGACTAGCCATGTAAGATAAGATAAAAATTTTAAAAGCATGGTCCTGCCAATAACAGATGCTGAAGGTGTCATAATGGATTCCATCTTTTTATTTTGGAAAAAAAATAGATTCCATTTGACAATCCTGTTTTTCCACAGCTACCTTGAGAAAATGTTCAGCTTTTTTAAATGAGCAGGTCAGCTTTGGTACATTTATGTAAAAATGGGCCCACATTTTTATTATATGCATAAAATCCAATAATTAATTTATTTAGGAAACTTACATAGCTGCCTATTTGCTTGCGGTGACTCTAGGAGATTTACAAGCGATAAAAACACAGCAGAGAAAATAAAATAAAAACAAGAACTCCCACCTCCAATAGTGGCAGTTTTTGTTCTTCCAGTTTTCAAAAACCTATTCTGGCTTGGATATTAATTTTAGTTTAATCAGCTGGAATATAGTCTATATCCAGAAATATACCAGTCAATCTTTTCAACAGTTCCCAATCCCCCCTTTTTTTAAAAAGGCCCTTTCTATTTGATTGTTCCGCTTCTCTAGGATTCATCCAGCAGTAGCATTAACCGTGCTAACCAGAACAGCTTATACAGTGTCTCAAGGAAGATGGCTTGCTTGTATGTTTGTCATTGCCATTAACCAATGCAAGTTCTTTCCATTCAGCCAAAAGAGGCAGAAAAGATTGTCTGTTTCTGCTACAGCTTCCTGGGCAAACAGCTTCTTGATAAGAACTGGGTGGGGAGGTGGGCTGAGATTTTTGCTAAGCTCTTCCCTTCTAACAAAATGCAAAGAGAATTGAGTTGGCGCCAGCTTTCAATTTGGCATGAGACCCATTGCGCATGGTCTTCTTTTGAAGAGATGGTTTTGTTTGGTTTGACAGCTGGATAAGCATTTGCTGACACTGGACTGGTCTTCCTTTGAACACATTGCTAGACAGATGCATGTGCCAGGAATGTGTGTAGACATTCTTGAGAAGAATCCCTTGGGCTTCTCAATTGCTTGGAGAGTTTGCTTCCTGACTGTGATGGGAGAGTCTGGTGTTGGGACAATAGAGATAGCCTTTAAGGGTTTATTTCCTCACCTTTGCCATTGAAGCTTCCTTCTAAACCTTGGAACTTAGGGGAACTTCATTACTGAGTTTCTAAAGAACTTCATTTCAAGCCTTCCTATCTTTCAAGAAGGAATGGCTGTTTCCTTTTGGCCATTTCCGTTTTTGCACTACATGTCGAAGAGGGGACTCACGCAGAATATACTCTGAAGAAGCCGCTGGGTCAGTACTCCCAGCAATGGTTAAAGCCAGGAAATGTTGAAGGAGAGCTTAAAGCCTAGAGCCCTCACTACTTCATCAGTGAGTGTGCTTCTTCAGGTTTAGGGCCACAATGCATACTTGGGGTGTGATGACCCGGGATGTGGCACAAAGGCAACACAGTCAAATAAGCAAGGAAAATCCCTTTGGTACTTCTAATTTTGCCCTCAATGTCCAGATTACCTTCAGCTGAAAAAAAACTCTTCCTTTGACTGTAGAAAACTCAGTCCAAAACAAGGCACACACAAACTGTAATTTAAAATCCAAACAAAACAAAGTAATTAGCTTGACAGGGCAGGAGAAGGAATTTTAGACTTGAAAACACAGCAAAATTCACACAGTTGGAAAGGCGCCAGGAACACAGCTAAGTCATGATGATATAAGATACATTCATATTTGCTCCCAACAGCCTACTGCACGCAGCTTGCCTTTTATACACCGTGTTCCCGGCTGCAGCTAATGAAGGGAATCAGGGCCCTTTCCTCCCCCGTAAGCCATGCAACCCACGTTGCTCCCCTCTCCATTCCTCCCTGCATGCCCTAGGATGAAGAAGGGGTGGGCCTGGGTCTTCCTCTCCCTTGTTCTCCCTCTCCCTTGCTCTGCCCAGCCAAACTTTGCCCTTCCCCAGCCTCCTCCACAGCCAACGGAGCAGCTGTTCGGCTTCCTCCTCTGAGTCAGACTCCGACAGGGGCATGAAGTCACTTGTGGGAACCAAATTCCAGACAGCAGGTGAACATAGAACAAAGAACCCAAGAGAAACATGCACCCATTTGTGTTTGCTTTAAATTTATACATAATTAATTCAGAGAAACACGATTAACAGGACTATTTCCTGATGTATTATAATTTTCTCCAGCTGCAGTGGAGGACATATGAATTGGGCACCCCCTGCATAGATGGAGGCACATGATTAACAGAAATTGTTCACGAATAACAGTTATGCATAGCAGTTAATTCAGTGTTTTACGTTGTCACAGCGAGCAGTTAAGAACAGGTCCAGGCCTGCCATCCTCATTGCCTGTAGGATCCCATTTTGAGCACCAAAACCAAGAATAGGAAAGCTAGGAGCCACCTACGGGTAGTCCTCGACTTACAACAGTTCATTTAGTGACCGTTCAAAGCTACAGCAGCACTGAACGAAGTGACTTATGACCAGTTTTCATCCTTACGACCATTGCAGCATCCCCATAGTCACGTGATCAGAATTTGGGCCCCTGGCAACTGACTGATATTTATGATGGTTGCCTTGTCCCAGGGTCCATGTGTTCCCCTTTTGTGACCACCTGTCAAGCAAAGTCAGTGGGGAAGCCAGATTCACTTAACAACTGTGACTGTGGCAAGGAAGGTCATAAAATGGGACAAGCTCACTTAACAAAGGTTTCACTTAGCAACAGAAATTTTAGGGTCAGTTGTGGTCTTACGCCAAGGACTTCCTGGATTCGACGTTGCAATTAAACATAACTTACAATAGAGGCACCCATGATATATTAGTGATTCCAACGATGTGAGGTTAGTCTCTTTGTGGAATCAATCTATGTCCCTTCAGCAAGCTTCTGTTTTGCTGAAACTGTGAAATTCCCAGCCAGCCTGCTGAAAAAAATCATAATTTCCATGTATAAATCAATGGCCAGGACTTGACTGTAACTCTTATTTTGAGCTCAAGGCAGCACTCCAAAGAAACCCCCCATCTTCTACTACAACGAATCAGCAAATCGGCATAAAAATCTAAGGTTGCTTTAGAGCAGGTTTTTGTGATACTATTCAAAAACTCACTGGGTTGTAGCTTTTGTTACATAAACAGGGACATGTTTTTGTGTTACAGTCAAGCAGTTACTTTCCCTCCCTCTGGTCCTGTTCTTTTCTTCATCCAAAACAATTATTATTTCATTGTATCAAGTCTAGTGTATGTACTATGGCTTCAGTGGGAAATAAAAATCTTTCTATTGGATTAGCAATAAATCAACAAAACACATGCTTTTCTCGACTACGTGTGTTTTGAAGTAAGAAGAAAGTAAAAACTTCAGCTGGTTTTCTTCCAGCTCCTCTCTGTGTTAATTTTAGCCTAAGCCAAGGTAGCATGTTGTTTTCCTGTTTGAATAGTTTTGCAGTTTGGAATAAAATAAAGAATGCCTGATTTTCTTTCCTTGGCAGGGCAGCTGTTCCATTTTTATTGCATTTTGTTCCAATACTTATTTTTCTTGGCTTGATCCTGGTTATAAATAAAGAGTGTGAAGAAAGCAATTTAAAACACAGTCCTCTTTTCCTTCCTTTCTTCTTGTCACTTTGGCATTCATCTAATCTCCTTAGCAAAAGTTTGGTTATGTTTTGTGCTTTGCTTGCCTGGAATTGTTGCCTGCCACTGAGGTTTTCTTGGCAGAACGCACAAAAAGCCAAGCTAAATGAGCAGCTCTGTCCTTTATCCCAGGTGTTAATTTTTATAGATGCTCTTTCGAGCCACTTGGAATGATCATGGCCAGATGTTGCTATTGTTAAATACCAGTAATGTCTCCAATGCCCCCATAGGCAGGTTTCTATGGAGGAGGCCTCCTAACCCAAAGGAGAATAGAATACAATAGAATAGAATAGAATAGAATAGAATAGAATAGAATAGAATAGTTGGAAGGGACCTTGGAGGTCTTCTAGTCCAACCCCCTGTGGAATGGAATAGAATAGAATAGAATAGAATTCTTTATTGTTCAAGTGTGATTGTGCACACAAGGAATTTGTCTTTGGTGCATATGCTCTCAGCGTACATGAAGAAAAAAATAAAATATATTCGTCAAAAATCATCAGGTACAACACTTAATGATAGTCATAGGATACTAATAAGCAATCAAATCATACTAGGAAACAATAAAACAATATAAATTGTAAAGATACAAGCAACATGGATATAGCCATAAGTGGGAAGAGATAGATACTAGTAAGGATGAGAAGAAGAATAGTAATACAGTCTTAGTAGTTAATTTAACAGTTAATTTGACATTTTTATTTATTTTTTACGGTATGCTATGTGATAAGGATTTGCTGCTGTCCAGAAAACGAGGAACTTACTGGCCTGGATAACCCTCCCAAGGAAATTCTTTTCTTAACACCTTTTCTAAAGATTCTGCATTCTTGTCCAGCTTAATTGTTATCTGTGGAGTCCTTGGTGCTCTCCGTGCTTGCTTGTTTTCTTTCATTACCCAGCTAGGTGCACTGAAGATGTTATCCGGTTGGGTAATGAAACGTCTGCAGGAAAACAACCAAACTCAGAGAGCGCCAAGGACTCCAAGAGTTCAACCCTGAGCAACAAGCATTTTCTTGCATTGGTTAGTTGTTACCTTTTAGCAAAAATTATTTACCTGCAGGAACCTGTCCTTATTCCCACATCAGTGCATCTATGAGACTTGAAGGGTTGGCTAGTTCTCAAAAGATCTTTTCTGATATATTAAGGTCTGCAGCTCAGGCTGTTTTGTTAAGTCTTTCCTTTTAATCTTTTGTCAACAGCATTCAAGCAGGAGGAAGTTCCTGGCTAGGTTAATCTTTTATGATGATGTTGGGCCAGAGAATTCTAAATGAAATTCCATTTTAAAAACACATTTTTAAATATTTTATGTCTTATACTACCTGAGCCTTACTTTATTCTAAGAAATTGGAAACCAAGTTGCCAAGGTAGAAGACTCAAATGAGTATATACCCCAACTGTTGACTTACTAGAATTGTTACAATGTTAAATCTGCTAACTTTCACCTAAAAGCCAAATCCTTTCATTTATTTATTTTTTTCTTGGATTCAGGTCTGTTCTATCAACCCTCCCAAATTAGGCTTTCTTTTTGTTCTCTTGTGTTTAGTTTTAATTTTGGCTATATAAGTACATTTACCAAATATGCCATGCTTATATTACCCCATACCTTGTTAGCTTATTTGAGTGCAGCAAGCATAAACATTAACAAATTGTGCTCCTTATAATTATATTGCTGAAATACCTACAAAGTAAAATACACCATAAAACCTGAACCACACTATAAAATTTAGAGAATTTCTATCAGGCCTTTCCCCTTAATGCTTTTTCAGAATTAGTTGTATGAATTCATACCCGGCTATCTTCATAAAAATACTATTTATGTATTCCATGAATTTCATTCTATTGATTCAATATGCTGAGCATAAACACTGTTCATCAAATGTCACATCCAAACTTCTGTTTTCAGTTCTGATATCTGATTTAGAAAGGAAAGGAACTGAGCATCTTGAAAACATACAAGCTTAATTTCCAGTGTTGTAGTTGCTATGAGCTGTGGTGCTTGGAAGTCATTTTTTGTCTATTACCTGGAATACTGTTTTGCTCTTTATATGAATCAATTCAGACCACTTAATTTTTTTAGATCTTTCTTTTGCATTAAAGTGATTTTTTTTTCCTTGTTAAAAATAAACTTTCATAGATTCCAGGCTCTGGAAATACAAAAATGTGCATATTAGATTTTGCATAGCTTTGTACTTTACATGTGTTTATCATAGATATATAACAAAACTTTGTGCACATATATGTACATAGCCAGTATGCTTTTTTTAAGTGGGAAAAAACAGTTCTATAAAGATTTTAATACATTGCACTGTAGCATATTAATTGGGCTATTTATGGGAAATGTCCCCCCAATTCTTTTAAAAGTATGTTTATTCTGTGCATTCTGGGCTATTGAAATGTTAATCAAATTATTCATAATAGTTTCAAATTCTCTTGGCTTTTACAAGAGTTTTCCCTGAAATATCTATGTATTTTGGCCTTTTGTCCATGCTTCTTCTAAACAATAGTATCCAATTTAATGTCATGGCATAATCTTTTGTAGGTTAGTTCTTATATATACTCCTCATTTAGCGACCACATTTGCTATAAGAAACTTTGTTGTTAAGTATTATTCACTAAGTGAAAACATAACTCAGTTTACAATCTGACTTCTACTTTCTTTTGCCATATATATACCTGCAAAGGCTATAAATGGAAAGATTGGTCCTAAAATTACTTTCTCATCGCTGTCGTAACTTTTGAACCGTTGCTAAATGAGGCAGCCACTAAACGAGCACTGTCCTACTATTTAGTATCCTAGTTGGCATTGATTTACGGGCCTCTGCAAGAAGATCCACTTAGCAACGCGGCCTCTATTCCTTGTGTTAATCCAAGTTAGAGGGCAAAAAATGGGCATTTGCTTCCTTCTCTTTTCATGCCTTTGCCCCCCACCCCCAATTTCTAATTTTTATTTTGTTCTTCCCTTGTCAGATTGTGGCCGGTCAGAAATAAGAGACCTAGATCCAGACTGAAGAGGGGTGCGAGGGAGATTTCCAGATCTAGGTCCCTTGAGAACATCTATATGTGTACACAATGCTTCAGTGCTAGGGAAGAACAGAGGACAAAAGTATTTCTCTCCTGCCGACTCCCAATCACAGATTCCCACTTTTATAAGCCCTTCCATTCCTTTGGCAGAGCAAAACAATTCAAATAAAGTCGCCAATTAGCCTGTTCATAAATCTCTTCCACCTCCCCTTGCACCTGAGCGAAGTCCCTGAACCTCATTTTTTTCAAAAAGAACGGAATGTCCCTTTTTTAAATACAGAGTGTATAGGATTTCCGTTTGCCCATTTTGGAAGGGGATGTAAAAATTCATCTTGTGATGTAAAACAAAACCTGAGACGGCTGCTTGGAAGCTTGCTTTTTTATGTTATAAAATTATAAAATTATGCACATACTCTTCAGAGGTCCTGCGTTTTGGTGGTGGACTAATTTCTTTTTGTATCCTAGAGCCAATGTGTAAAATGAGAAGTTGGGAGTCTTTAACTTGATGATGTCAGTGGAATGAATTGCGGGGTGGGGGGAAAGACCACTCTAGTCTGAAAAACTGTAGCCAGGTGGAAGAGCATAGGGAACCAACCTCTGGCTCAAATCCTAGCAAATTAGAGAATGACTAGAACGTGCTGAGAGTAATATTGTTATTTGTCAGTTACTATGACTTCTTTTTTTTTCCCCCCCTTTCAATTGCATCATTCCTTTAAAAATGGTGGTAAGTGAGAGCTTTGCATGCTTTGGAGTTTGTTTATTCTCCGCTTCAGTCTATACAATGCACAGTTCATGACTTTTTCTTCATTCCCACCCACCACTAATTTGGGCTTCAGTTTGTTATCGAACCTCCATTTTTTTCTAATTTGTTCCATTCTTTTTTCTCTCCTCCCCCCATCCCCCCTGGCTTCCTACACTTCTGTTTCTCCCCTTTTCTGGTCAACCTCTTAGGGCTCTGGTCCTTTTTTTTTTTTTTTTTTTTTTTNTTTGTCTTGTCACGTCCTGTATATGGTAGGATGGATTTTTTTTTTTTTTTTGCAAAGGTGCTATGGCTGGCCCAGGAGCTATTGACCGAGAAAGGCTTTCTATAACAGCCACACTTGATTGGACTGGGCATAGAAAGGAGAAATGGCCACCTCGCCAACCCACGATAAAAGAGTTGCATGTCAACCGCCCACTCCACGAGCTCTGCCAACCTAAATGCTTTCACGTTAGAACATCCATCTTGCTTCCTCATGTCAAGTCTGAAGCCAGCCTTGTTCCATTTGTAAGCTCATTCTTGTTCCACCTCCGTGTTTGACGACCGGTCTGTCTCAGGTGGCATAAGTTGGAGCTTCATTCAGAATCCATGAGCCAAACACTCCCTGAGAAAAAGAAAAGAAAAAGAAACAACCACCCTTGTTTCAGGCTGCTGGGATCCAAATGAGGTTTCGAATGGCAGAATGATGGTTTTGAACACGGCACGAACCCTAACCCCGCTAATTCCTGGGAAATGAAAACTAAGGATGTTACTTCGATGTCAGCACCAGCAAAGCTTCTATATTAGAGCGTCTCTAGCTTAGGCTGCCTTTGAGATCTTCGTTGGGAGGGGAGGGAGATTGAAAGATGTTTGTTGGAGGGGCAGCTTAGTTTTTATCGTAATGTGCTTTCATGTTTCCAAACCAGATGTGTCTCTGTATATCTCCACTGTATATACAGCACATTGATGTCTGATTGTCCTTACTAGTCCTAGTTCTCTGTACCTTGTTCTGATAGTTTGCTGTGAGTAGCAGACTTCTCTGGACACTGGTGTGTTATTTTGGCTGTCTAGCTGTTAGTTTGTGGTTAGCTTTTTTTTTTTTCCTCTTTTGTTCTTCCTTTTTTTTTTTTTTCTTCTCGTTCTGGTAACTGTGCTGGTGGTGGCTGAGCCACTCCATTGCCTTAAAGGTACTGATGGAGTAATGTTCAGCTTGGGCCAACATTATTCCTAGTGTATGCTCTTGCAGTTGCTTACATTGTTAAAGACTGTAGTTTCCATAAATGCTTTGTGTGCCTCAAGTCCCCTTGTGGAATCCTGCTGACTTTGTATTCAAACCCACAAATTATAAGAAAACTTCTTCTTTTTTTAGCTTGCCAACTAACTATCTATCAACAAACAAACTAGTGATGTAATGCAGAACAGGTTGCCAACTGAAGGTGTTCTTATGGATTGGGGTTTTTTATTGCTTAAAATGTGCCTCTCTTTTTACTCTGTGTAAGGTAAAGTACAAATGAACAGTCGAGTTGATCATGAAGAAGCCTACATGAAAAGGGACAAGTTGATTATTACTATATTTTTTTTCCCCTAATCTTCTAAAAAATTATAAAGGGGCAAATTTCTGGCCCTCCCAGGTAACAAGCAGAAGTGTCTGTGATGTGTAATAACTGGGTAATATCATTTGTGTATGTAATCACCACAAAAGCTTGCTGCTTTTGGACGGGCTGCTTTGCACCAGTCAAAATTGCCTCTACCACCTTCTGAAATATTTTATTCAGAACTTTGAGCAGAGTCTGAAAGAGACAGGAATACTCAAGAAATCATGTACCAAGTGTTTCTGGGGAGAGTAAGATGGGGGAAAATAAAACATTGATTTTAGAAACAAACAGCAGGATTTTACAACTGAAATGTTGGTTTGTCTTCTCATCTCTCTTGTAAGATTGAACCACTGGAATTTGGGGTCAAGATGAGTATGTGCAATATTTGCAAGAATCTGTCCACTTAACAGTTGCATTTTCACAATAAGCATTCAAAATAGTGTTGATTGAAATGATTTTGAACCACCTACTTTGTCATCTAAACTCAAATCCAGGAGACAAAAAAAATATCCCTTCATGAAATCTTTGCAATTTTGAATGGAATGGTCTTTCAGATAAAGCTGTTGATGGGTAGACAATAATTTTGTACCCTCCCACAGAATTTTACGGCAGAACCTAATGGCTTTTTTGCCTTCTCTCTTTCCTTCATTGGATCACCATCCACCCATCTTGCAGATGATGAACCAGCTGGGCCAATGTAAGTATTTCATGGACCTGATCTTCCTCTCTCAGTCTGTTTTTTGTGCTCTAAATGTTCCATCTTCCAGGCAAGAGTGTGTGTGTGTGTGTGTGTGTATGAAGGGAAAGCAAAATATTATAAGGCAATGAAAGATTGTTCTTTCCAGGGTTGGCATATAATGAAGCAGTGCTTCTCAATTTTAACAATTTTAAGATATGTGGACTTTCCCAGAATTCCCCAGGAGTGTGACAGTCAAGAAACTGTCACACTGATTTATTGTTTCTTTGTTTGTTTACTCTGGCCTTTTAAATCTCGTTGTAGATCATGTAATTAACTGTGGTTAAAAACTGGTTTGCATGTAATTAACTGTCAGAAAAGGGAGGAGCGACTGAAGTGGGGGTGTCAGTGGGGATTGCCATCTTGAACAGTTATTTGGGGGGCGGGGATTACACAGAACAAATCCTTCCCCGGAGAGAGCGGTGCATTTGAAATAGTAGTATTAACAAATAACTGGGACAGAAACCAGTGACAGACAGAAACCAATAACTGGGACAGAACCAGAAACCAATGCACTTGTGTGCATTGTACACAAGTGAATGTAAATGATGCCACTAAAATGATTGTTCTGGAAAGCCATCTCTGTTCTGCCCAAAAAGTTTTACAAGGTTTTATATCAGTGCTTGTCAACCTCAGCATGTTGAAAATATATAGGCTTTAACTCCCAAAACTTAATTTGGATGTGATTTTTCTTTTGTAGGAAAACTAATTCCACAAACAACCATAAAGATAAAAATCTACGCCAGAGAAATACAAATTAAAAGCAGTGCTTATGTAAGTTTGTATAAAATGTTTTTCAAAACTCTCTTTTTATATTTATTTATTTACTTATCCACCCCTGGGTTTTTGAAAATGCAAAGGAGCTAAATATAATTATGTAAGACTGAGTCATCTGCATAGCAGAAATTATTTGCAAGTTAAGCAGCACTAACACTAAATGGAGCCAGCCCTACTCCTGAATATTTTTTTCACACATTTTTGGCTGTTAGGACAATAAAAATTGGATGCACGTCACACATAGATCAACCACATCTATACAGGATTATAATATCCAATGTGGCATGGCTCTTTTAAAAATATTGGTGAGTCTTTTAAAAAAAAAAAACAATTCCATCTTTTTTCATATAAACAAAACCCAAAGTTTATACTTTTTATAAACATGTACACAGCTTTCCTGACCATAAACAACTTTGTAACAAAAGATGGTTTTTATATTCTTCCATCTCTATACTTGTGTTCAGAATCAAGCCCCCCTTGAACTCCTTTTTGCTGATTCCTGAGAAAGTGGGTGGGCCTAAAATTTTGTTCTAGCTTATTGCAGTTAGAAATTTCAGTCATCGCTAATTGTTATTTGTTTTTCAGAGCTTTAGGTTTGAGAGACTGATAGAAATGCCACCTGTCAAAACTGAATATCTGAGGGTTGATTCACAAACTCCATTTTTCTCTGATGCTTGTCTTTGAAGTGAGCAACAGTGACTGTCTCAAGCATGCCTTATTTAGCTGATACTTTTACTTACGCTTCAGAATACAGGATGTAAACTATTCTGGGCTTGATGTGCTGTGGGAATGTTGCTTTTTTCACCCCTTTGAGAACACTTAAGTATTACAAGTAAGAAGTCCAATCATGCATGCAGCAATTTTTTTTTTTTTAAACTTAACGTAGCTGTTAAAAATTAGCTCTGAAATGCACCTGCTGCCATCTAGTGAAAACCTTTTGTAAAGTACAGCAAAATCTAAAATATATACAGTATATATTTATATTTGGAGGGTGGGAAAACCAAACTATAGTGAGTATTTGATTTTTAAGCTGCTGAATTCATTCCTTATATTGTATGTCTGAGAGATTTATGTCCAAGTATGTAGGAGAAATATAATGTAAATTGACATTTGACGTAAGGGCTCAATCTGTACAGAAAGAATGAGATAATCCTATAATTATAGAATGTGGGATTTGTAGTCCAGAAGACAACGGTGGAATACAGTGAGACACTTTTGTTTATATACATATTATAATGGCTTTAATTTTGTTTTTCTTTAAATCGTGTATATTTCTCATCTCTTTTTTTTTGCACTGATGGGTTCACAGTCTTGTATATTCAATTCAGGCCGAATTTTATAATTTCTTCTCTCTTTTGTTCGTTTGTTTTAATGCTGTTGAAACAGCATCACAGCATGGTGATATTCTATGCAACTGGTTTGTTTCAGTTTTGACATTAATTCATGTTGATTTTAGGATGATTGTAGAATCACAGACATTTCTGGGTTCTTAGACTATGGGCGTACTTGTAGATGCATGAAACTTGTGGTGTGTAAAATTGTTGAAGTGCAACGATAATGTATAAAAGGGATTCCACTGTTTTTAAAAATAAAACTTAAATAAAATCCTAGCTCTGGGACCATTTTGAAATTGGAATGTTCCTGATTAAATGAGGTGGCTTTGCGTCATTATTAGTCCTTTACAGTCTCCTCAAACAGCTTTATGACATCCTGTTTCTCAAGGCTATACAGGGGACACCTGGCTGTTCTCAAAAACCTGGTAGTGTTTCATCTGTTTCTCTACTTTGTCTATAAATGGAAGGAAGATCTTCTTAAAAGGGACACAGTCTAAATCAACTTGTGGAGCCTCAAATATTTTTGGGTGTCTTCCCTCATCCTGGATCGTTACCCATGTTGATTAAGACCGACAGGACTTGAAGCTTTAACATGTTCATTCAAAATACAGGAGGAAGTTGATCTTTCTCGCTTGATGTACTTGGACTACAATTGTCATAAGCCTCAGTGAAGACCTCTGTAATATAAGTGTCAACTGATAAAGAATTGCTGGCTTGCTCTCAAGTTGCCAAAAGAAGGAGGGAGGGGAGAGCTGATGGAGCAGTTCAGTTGCTATGATCAGAAGCACATTCCACGCATACCTTTCTTCAGATTGTGTCTCAAGTTACCAGAGCTTGTTTTTCTAAGTGCTTTGTTGGAAAATGTGATTTATGATGCACCCTGGACAGGGGAAACAGGGTCATGAGTGGATAGTAAATTACATAGGGCAGAGCCGACTGTACTTGGGAAAAATGCTGGCATGTTGCTCCTAATAAATAATTGGATTTCTTTTGAAACTTGGCTCGAGGCTCATGAATTAATTAGAGCATAAATTCACAAGCTGGTCAGGTAGGATACCTTCTATAGCTGTATCCATCATCTTAAAACATAGCAAAATGCAGCATTGAAAGGCAAACTATTACAGTCCATGCATCTTTTGTCTTCTATTGAGATCAAAGTCCCTGTGTCCCTCTATGTCTACCTTGAAGAGCCAGATCTTGATAAACCTTTCAGAATCCTCAAACAGTCAAGTCAGTTTTTCCAAGGAAAGGAAGCAACACGTCGCGATCAACTTTGGTTCTGGGATCTAGTTGGGATCTGGAGGATACTTGCCCATCCCATCAGGTCAGGTATGGAGGATGCATTCCTGATCCCTTAAGTGGTGCCATCTAGGAGAACCTGGAAGTCCACCATTTTCTAACTGTCCCTGCCCTGTGGAACATCTTTCTCCCAGAGATCCAGGGAGACCCTCAACCTCCTTGCCTGGCTGGCTCTTCCCACAAAAGGGTTGGGCTAGGATGAGACCGGAGCCCAGTAGATGGCACAAGGATGTGTGGGAGAGGTGGTGTCAACTGTCCAACTAGTGAACCCAAAATATGGAAACGGGCTCGGGAGCTTTGAATTCCCAAAAGTAAAACTTCGTTGGATACACCATTTTGGTACTTGAAGAACCAAAACCAGCTCTGGTTTTCCCGCGCAAAGACCTGCTTAGTGAAACCAGTGCTTTCCCTTTCTCCCCACCCCTGGCTGATCCCATTGTCCAATTATGAGACATCAGTTTGTGATGGGAACTGTCCGTCTCCTTCTCCAGCACCTGCAGTGGCGACCTTGGTGGTTCTCGCGATCCACACGCACATTCTCAGCGTTCTGCTTTCCCTTTCCCTTCCTCCAGTTCAACGTCAAGGTTTGAAAGAAGCAAAGCGGCTCAACCTTGACAGGTTGCCCCGAAACACCATTTCTTGACTCTTTATTCCGATAGTTTGGGCGAGGGTTTTTTATTTATTTATTTATTGGCTTGCCCGCCATCCAGGATTATGATTGCAATATGGGCAACTGTATATTTTTTTAAAAAAATACATAAGCCCGTTTGACGTAGCGGTGAATGCGCGTGCCTAGAAACCGGTCGTTGGAGAGTCCTTGTTCTACCACTTGCAAAATCCACTGGGTGCAGTGTTCTCAGCCCCCAACCTGCCTCGCAGGATTGTTGCGGGGAAAAAAGAAGGAGGTTAGAGTATGACATAACATTCGCCAACTTGAGCTATTTCTAAAGGAATGTTCTTACTTTTGAAAAACGTCACTTTTCAGAGAGGTGGGCAGCAAATTTAATAAAGGCTGCTGGATAAAGGAAAAATCAAAGATAAAAGGAGTGTACATTTATTATATTCCATTTCTCTCCCCCCCACCACCCCTTTTCCATTCTCATCTAAGACGGCTTTATTGTCCAGTAGACCCACATTAGAATTGTATCTTCCTTGTGCACTTCTACTTTCCGGTGGCTGCCCCTTGCTATTTTTCCATGCCAGACCTTGCCTTGTCCTTTGCTTGGCGTGTGTTTTGTCATCCCCCGCTGTGACTTTGTCACATTTCTCGGCTCCCGTTCCTTCTCCCACCCAGCTGCTGCGGAATCCCTGGGGCCATGTTGAGCAGCCTCTTGCAAGCTGCATTGAAAAACCTTCCCTCTGCCTTCGCAGAAAATGACATTTCACTTTTCATCTTTCTGAATATGCTCAGCATGCATTAAGGTAAAACATCTATTCTGGAACATTTGAAAAGCCAAGGCCGACACACTTGTACAATATGCCACAATAGAACATTCTTCGCTGCATGTCTTAAGGTTCACTCTTTCCTTCCTTCCTTCCTCCCTTCCTTCCTTCCTTCCTTCCTTCCCTCTCTCTCTCTCTCTCTCCCTCACTCCCTCTCCTCCTTTTCCTTCCTTTTTTCCTTCCCCTTTCCTCCCTCTCGCTCCATTCCTCCCTCCCTCCTTTCCTTCTCTTCCTTCTCCTTTGTCCCTTTGTCTTTCTCGCTCCCTCTTCCTCTCTTCTTTTCATTCCTTTTTTCCTTCCCCTTTCCTCCCTCTTCCTCTGTTCCTTCCTCCCTCCCTCCTTTCCTTCCCTTCACTCCTTCCTTCCCCTTTGTCCCTTTGTCTTTCTCACTCCCTCTTCCTTCCTCTCTCTCCCTCTCCTCCTTTTCCTTCCTTTTTTCCTTCCCCTTCTCTCCCTTTCTCTCTTCCTTCCTCCTTCCCTTCCTTACTTCCCCCTTTACCTTCCTCACTCCCTCTTCCTCCCTCTCTCCCCCTCTCCTCCTTTTCCTTTCATTTTTCCTTCCCGTTTCCTCACTCTCCTTCTGTTCCTTCCTTCCTCCCACCTTGTCTTCCTCATTCTGTCTCCCTTCCTCCCTCTCCTTTTCCTTTTTTCCTCCCTTCTTTCCTTCCCTCTTAATACAAAAAAAAAAAAAGATGAGTGNAAAAAAAAAAAAAGATGAGTGGAATATACATTTAAAACATGGGAGTAAAAAATAAAAGATGACTTGTGAATAAGAAATGTTCATGACGGATCAAATAGTGTTTTTTTAAAAAATCCGGTTCACACAAAATCACTCTTGCATCAACTTCGAGCTAATCAAATGTGGGGACGCATGTTTTGCCCAAATGCATGTGCATCTTTTTGACCAGTGAAATTTCAGAGGTAAAAGTAGCTTCAGTAGTCATGTTTTCTGTTTCTTTTCTGGTCTACTTAAAAGGATTCACAGAAGGAAAAACAGGCTAGTCAAGAATAAACATATTGGAAGAGGCCTCAGTGGTACAGTGGTTAGAGTGCAGTACTGTAAGCTACTCCTACTGCAATCTGGCAGATCGAATCCCACCAGGCTCAAGGTTGACTCTGCCTTCTGTCCTTCTGAGGTGGGTAAAATGAGGACCCAGATTGTTGCGGGACAATATGCTGACTCTGTAAACTACTTAGACAGGACTGTGAAGCACTATAAAGCGGTAGATAAGTCTAAGAGCTATTGCTATACAGCCAATTCCTACAACCGTTCTTCATACGTTTTAGCCATAACAGATTAACAAGAGTTGGAAGGGACCTTGTAGGTCATCTAGTCCAACCCCCTGACCAAGCGGGAGACCCTACAGCATTTATGACAGATGGGAGTCCAGTCTCTTCTTGAAAGTCTCCAGTGATGAAGCTCCTACAACTTCCAAGGGCAACTTCTGTTCCAGGGGTTGATGGTTCTCACTGTCATAATATTCCTCCTTATTTCCAGGTTGAATCTCTCCTTGGTCAGTGTCCATCCATTGTTCCTTGTCTGGCCTTCGGGTGCCTTGGAAAACAGCTTGACCCCCTTCCTCCTCCCTGTGGCAGCCCCTCAAATATTGGAAGACTGCTGTCATGTCTTCCCTGGTCCTTCTCTTCCAGGTCCAGTTCCTGCAACAGTTTTGTCAAATGTTTTCAGGGTGAGTCCTGGCCTTGGTTAATCCAACCATCTGTTCTCCCACTGACCAACCAAGCTTCTCAGATGAGAAAAACATCTTCAAAGAAAAAAACCAGAAAGTCCAGTTAATTTTTTTTTAAAAAAGCACATAAAACATAATTGCTTTCTCCAGTGAATTCCCCTGCGTGAAATGACCAAAGTAAGCGAGTCGCAGTTGTGTGATTTTTGCCTTCTAGTGACATGTCTGGTTTTACACTCTGTTACTTGCTTGTTAGTCACCTTTGCTATCCAAGGAATGCAAGTAATCCTCGACTTACAACCACCACAGAGTCCAAAATTTCTGTTGCTTAAGTGAGTTTTCCCCCATTTTATGACTGTTCTTGCTTCAGTTGTTAAGGAAATCCTTGCAGCTGATAAATTGGTTAAGTGAATCCCCAATTCCCTGTTGACTTTGCTTGTCAGAAGGGTACCCCATGACCCATGGACATTGCAACTGTCATAAGTATGAACCAGTTACTAAGTGTATGAATTTTGATCATGTGATTGTGGGGATATGTCATGCCCTTGTCAGAATCTGATTCGGAGGGGGAGGCCGAGTAGCTGACACAGAGAGGGAGTGTGGCTCTGTTGACCAGGAAGAAACTGGGGAAGGGCAAAGTCTGGCTGGGCAGAGCAGGGAAGAGGTAGAACAAGGGAGAGGGAATTCAGAGGAAGACCCAGGCCCACCCCCTCTTCATCCTAGGGCACACAGGGAGGAACGGAGAAGGGAGCAACATGAATTGCATGGCTTATGGGGAGGAAAGGGCCCTGATTCCCTTCATCAGCTGCAGCTGGGAACACAGTGTTTAAAAAGGCAAGCTGCACGCAGCAAGCTGTTGGGAGCAAATCGTGAATTTATCTAGTATCGTCATGGCTTATCTGTATTCCTGGTGTCTTCCTAACTGTGTGTTTTGCTGGCCTTTCAAGTCTGCAATTCCTTCTTCTACCCTGTCCAGTTAATTGCTACAGGGTAGTTTGTGTGGATGTTTATTTACAGTTTGTATATACTTTATTTTCAGACTGAATTTCCTCCACTTAAAGACTATTCCTGGGAGACAACCCACAGAACCGGTAGTAAAAAAATTTGAATCCTACCACTGGTCCTAAGTCACATTTTTCACTGCTGTTGTAATGTTTGAACGGTTATTAAACGAAGTATTGTAAGTCGGGGACTATCTGTACACAGATTTCTTCAGCACCGCAGTTCAACTGAGTCGAAGGCAGAATGAACAACAGCAGCCCACAACCACGAGGCCCCTTCCTTTGTTTCATTTGGTTGACACATGTCACGAAAGCTTCTTGTGGTGCTGAAAGACACAAATTTGACAAATTTGCCCCGGTTTTGCCTGGACTGATCAGGAGGACAGAACCGGCCTTCCTCACAAGGTGGCGCTGTCGTATCTCCCAGGAAAATGTGAGAGATGGCTATGAAAATATATATATATTTGTTTTCTGAGGTTTTCGCGGGAATTTGTATGTGGATCTTTGGTTATTCGGGTTTTCTCCCAATTTTTTTTTCTCCCAAAGTAAAATCTTTCCAATTTTACGCGGAACCCGAATAACCAAAGATCCACATATACATATACATATACATATATATATATATATATGTATGTGTGTGTTTTTAAGTTTTCGCGGGTACTTAAATGAATGCAGTTCAGCTTCCTTCAGGTATTATCCCACATCATTGTAGTTGTGCTTTTAAAGTTGTAGCAACGTTTCAGCAGAATCTCATCTGCCATCATCAGGCATTTCTGTATGGAGTTTTTCTATGTGGTCAGGGTCTCACATACAAACTCACACGAAGCCTGTGAGGAGAATGAGATTCTGCTGAAACGTTGCTACCTTTAAAAGCACTACAATGACGTGGGATAATACCCGAGGGAAGCTGAACAGCACACACACACACACACACACACACACATATTCCCCTAGACTTTTATTTCTACAGACAACTTTTAGCGCTAGAATAAATGCGGAAGGGAAAAAGAAAACTATGTTTCTAATTCAGGTAATTTTTGCTAATAACGATAAATGACACAGAATTTTTACATTTTATTTTGTTTTGTTTTTTTATTCTTCTTTTATTTTTGCATTTTATTTTGGAGTGTCTTTTTTATTATTTTATTTTTGCAGGTCTCTCCTTGGCTCCTGCTTTTCTGGCTGCCTGGCCATGTGAGGCCTTGGTTTTAAGACATCCCACCCCAAAGTTGTGTTCTCTTCTGGTCTCCCTGAAGAACTAGGGTTAGTGAGATCAGGGAAGAAAGCTTAGACAATGGGCATGCCCTGACTTATTAAGAACACTAGGTGAGGACTGTACCACACTGAAAGTCCCTGGTCTCTTCCTCCCCCACCAGTGTGTGTGTAAATAGCAATAGCAATAACACTCAGACATATACCGCTTTATAGTGCTTCACAGCCCTCTCTAAATGGTTTACAGAGTCAGCCTCTTGCCCCCCAACAATCTGGGTCCTCATTTTACCCACCTCGAAAGGATGGAAGGCTGAGTCAACCTTGAGCCGTTCAGGATTGAACTGCTGGCAGTGGGCAGAGTCAGCCTGCAATACTGCATTCTAACCGTTACATCACTGCCGAAGGAAGGAAGGAAGTAAGTTCGGGAGTTTGGAGAGGACTCAGACAAGGGTCCTGCATCCGATACCGAGATGGGGCCAGGACCATCTGGGAGTGGGGTGCTGCCTCATGAGCCTTCGGAGTCTGGCAGCAGCGAGGCAGAGGACCCAGGTGAGCCTGTTCCCAGTACGCGCATGCACAGAGCTACTAGAAGGTGAGAGCAGCTGAAACAAAAGGGGCGATTCGGGAGTAAGGCTGGCAGGTGATTGCCCCTCCCATAAGGGATAAAGGACAGGCAAAGGTGATGAAACCTTTGCAGGAAGCAAAGTCATTTGTTCAGTTCAGGCTCATTCTGGAAGCTCTTTGTACTTTAGTTGGTTTTCTTTCTAGTTCATTGGACACTTCTGTTATTGGCAGCACTTCTCAGGAAAGAAAGGCGGGTGCTTATCTCGAGGGACTGTTTGAAAATTCATTACCAGCTGGGAATGAAAACAATTCCCAGCGTTGCAATAAAATAAGACTTGTTTTTAAAATAAGTTTGTGCGTAATTACAATCTAGGAAGCTTTGGTCAGAATATTCATGGCAGCATGGAATTTCATGGAAATGATCATCTCTTGCCTTCTTCCAAGGAATTTTCCCAACTACCCCATCTGCCTACCCCCCCTGGAGATCACCTAGTGGTGTCCCATCCTGGCAAAAAAAACACCTCCTTTGATTTTTTTCCAAGATGAGCCAAGGTCGATGAGGTGCTGTCCCTTAGCTGGTGCATGGAGGCTTACTCAGCTGTTTCCTTTCTGCTCAGATGGAGAGATGCTTGTGTTCGACTACTAGATGTTGTTGGCCTGCATCAGTTACAACACCGATTAGCAATGTGAGAATTTTCTTCCATTAGTCTTTTCAACTTTTCTTCCCATAGTCCTGAAGCTGCTGGCTATGGTTTCTCAGCCAACAGTCTTGAATCCTGTAGCCTGCTTGTCATCAGATGACTAAGCTTCTTGTCTGGCAACATTGAATTGCTAACTAGGGCATACAAAACCTTCGCCAGACCAATTCTTAGATACAGCTTGTCCGCCTGGAACCCACACTGTACATTGGACATTAACACAATTGAGCGGGTTCAGAAGTATTTCTCGGGAAAAATACTCTTCTCCTTCACTCACAATAGAATTCCCTCTGCCTCCAGATTCAATATTTTGGGCCTGGACAACCTGGAAATGCACTGCCTGCAATCCAATCTAAACATAGGACACAAAATCATCTGCTACAAAGTCTTGCTTGTCGATGACTTCTTCAGCTTCAACCACAATAATACCCAGGCAAACAATCAATACAATCCAAATCGATGACAGAAAATACGACTTCAGTCACAGAGTGGTCAATGCCTGGAACACCCTACCTGACTCCATTGTTACAGCCTCAAACACTCAAAGCTTCAACTTCAAGCTGTCTACCATGAACCTCACCCCACTCCTAAGAGGTCCTTAAAGGGGGCCTGCATAAGCGCATCAGCTGTCCCTACTGTCCCTGTCTTACTCTCCCCATTTATCTTTATTTACTCCCTTTGTTCTAGTTTATGTTCATACCTATACTTGTTATCTTGTACATATTTGACAAACAAACAAAATAAATAAATAAACCTTGTTGATCCACATACAGATTAACAGAGTTGGAAGGAACCAAGCATCTGCTAATATTTGCAATGTATATAAGAACCTCATTTCTTTGATCATCCAATGGACTTTCCACCTCAGACAGATCTAGAACTCACACCCTAGATTCATGTCCTGGTTAATAATCTTTTTTTTTTTTAACCTTTTAAATGGGACCCTAAATATTTTTCTTAGGAGCAGGGCAAAATCCCTGATAATTCAACCCCAGGAATACATGATGGGTTTTGATCTCCTGCAGTTTGGATCTTCACCCTTTTTGGAGGCAGGAATTTCCAAATTAAAATAGAAGAAATCCAAGGAGGTTTCGTTTTATGAAGATTGCGATGCTCTTAGCTCCTTCTTAAAGAGTTCAGATACAAGATATCTTTCACCCAACCACCATCGGAAACATCGAGGGATATGTAAAATAAAATAACATAAAAAATTGGGAAGGGAAGAAATGCCATTTTTACAAAACATTTCTCAGATGCTCAGAACTGTTTTGAGATTGCCAGATGGATGGAGCTCCTGTTCTTTTTTTAGACTGCAAAGGAAAATCAGATTTTTGAATCTCATTTGCTTTCCAGCTGCTCAGAATGGTCATTATGTTGATATTCACATTATTTTCTTGTAAAATGGGCTTTAAGGAGAGAGTCAATGCAATAAGAATTTCCATGCTATTTTTCTCTCATCCTTTCCTGAATTTGCCCTCCCTCCCCAACTGTCTCTTAATGAGAGTGATTTTAGCGAAGTATGGCCCAAGCACATCACACAAGATAATCACCTGGCAAATTTGGTCAGTATAATCTTCCATGGCTCTTATGAATGGATGTGTTAAAAGATCAACTCTATTCAGCTCTTCTGGAGGGATTGCTTTAGCGACTGATGACAGAGCCATCAATCCCAACTTTCGTTCTGTTGGCTTGCTTTATTGTGCTACACTTTCTTTGTGTCATCATCGTGTTTTTAGACTTGTGAAACTGCCTAGAGTTGAACCCAACTGTGGGAGTGAGTCCATTTCATAAATAGAAATAAAAAGAAAACTCCTTCTGGCCAAACAGATCCGGTGAGAAACTGAGAAGCTGTAAAAATCTGTTTAATAAATAAATAAATAGCCACCATCCCTCTTCATCTCCACGTGTAAATGACACACACACACACACACACACACACACCACCTACTGACTCTTCTTGGACAGCCTCCAGTCTAGAATGGAAGCAACAACTCAAAAGTCTTTGTGGTCTGGCAACTCAGCCTTATATTGAGCTCTCCATGGTCCTGAAAATCAATTGGACAAGCGAGGTGTTTGGTTCTTTCTGAGCTGATGGGAGTAGGGGGGAGGAAGAGGAGGAGGAGGAGGAGGAAGAGAAGGGTTTTCTTGGAGACATTTACCCAACCAGGTAGCATCATCAGCATTATCACCAAAGAGTAGATTCATGATTTGGCCAAATGCTCTATTTGTTTTTTCTTATCTGGACACCGGGAGGTAAATGACTTTCAAATATATGCATTTTAATCTCCTACTTTTTCCATTGGAATTGCTGTCCTGGCTTCTCTTTTCTAACCGTTCACTGCAGAGTGCACGAAAGGCTACTAAATAGCCTCTCCAACACTTTACATATAATTGCTGTCTTGTCGTTCAGAGGGTAATTGCATCTAGGTCCCACATTTTGTTCAGAAGGAAGGTTATCAGGCGCATCGAATGCCAGGTACTAAAGTAATAGCGAATAAATTATGTAAGATTGTACAGATTATATAGCAATCAATTACATTTGTCGGGATCCTGTTCAAGTTGGCATTCTTTCACCAATTGGACATCAGGAAAAGGAAGATCATAAATCACCTACAATAGAGATGTCCCAAAAGGACACTATCCTTTTTTTACTAATTGCCCTAGATTTGGGGCAAAATATGGTGCATCCCGAGCCAGAGAAGCATGTGGAGAAACAGGTCCAAAATTTCAACTCTTCCAAAGCTTGTACAGGTAACCCCCGATCAATCACAAGTGGGACTAGAATTTCCCACCCAGGAACTGGGCCTGGCTGGTCTAGTGAAGAGAAGGACCAGGGGATACAGGATAGAAGTCTTCCAATATTTGAGGGGCTGCCCCAGAGAGGAGGAGGGGGGTCAAGACAAGGAATAATGGATGGAAACTGAACAAGGAGAGATTCAACCTGGAAATAAGGAGAAACTTTCTGACAGTGAGAACAATCAACCCATGGAACAGAAGTTGCCTTCCGAAGTTGCGGGAGCTTCATCACTTGAGCCCTTCAAGAAGAGATTGGACTGCCATATGTCAGAAATGGTGTCGGGTCTCCCGCTTGGGTGGGGGGTTGGACTAGATGACCTCCAAGGTCCCTTCCAACTCCTATTTTCTGTTATCTGTTCCATTGCTAAGCAAGGCAATTGTTAAGTGAATCACATGGTCATTAAGTAAATCTTAACTTCCCCCCATGGATTTTGCTTGTCTGAAGCCAGCTGAGAAATCACAAACGGTGATCACATGATCCCTGTGATGATGATCCATGATCCATGATGGTGGATCACAAACAGTGATCACATGATCCATTGCCGCAACCCTGCATGCCGAACTGAGCCATGGGCATGCAGTTGCAGCTTACAATTGTAAGTGCCACGATTGGTTGTTGGTCACTTTCGTCGTCGCCGTTATAACTTCAGACACAAAACAGGTGGTTGTAAGCCAAGCACTGCCTGTAAGCCGGTTTGCTCACACTTAGGTGTATTTAAAGAAAAAACATATTGGAAGCTGCCTGCAATTCCAGATGTTTTCTTTGTGCAGGTATGTCAAACTCAAGGCCTGGGGGGCTGTATCTGGCCCATGGGGTGCTTACATCCCATGGGGTCGCCCTTGATATAGCAAAGGATGGTGCTTCTGCCAGCAAAAACGGAGCTCCGTTTTCGCTGGCAGAAGCATTGTGGGCCAGTCCTTCGCTATTTCGGAGCTGTTGCAGGAGGACGTCTGTTGTGCCCCTGTCAGAGTCTGAATCCGAGGAGGAAGCTGAACTGCTGACAGGGGGTGGGAGTGTGGCTCCGTTGGCTGTGGAGGAAACTGGACAGAGCAGGGAAGAGGTAGAACAAGGGAGAGGGAGTTCAGAGGAAGACCCAGGCCCACCCCCTCTTCATCCTAGGACATGCAGGGAGGAACGAAAGGAGCAATGTGGGTTGCGTGGCTTACGGGGGGAGGAAAGGGCCCTGATTCCCTTCATTAGCCACAGCTGAGAAGAGAGTTTAAAAGAGATACAAGCTGAGAACGGCAGCTGTTCTCAGAAATGGTGTAGGGTCTCCTGCTTGGGAAGGGGGTTGGACTAGATGACCTACAAGGTCCCTTTCAACTCTGTAAATCTAAATCTTTCATTATTTCTCTCTCTCCACATCTCTTTCTCTCCCCCTCTTTTTCCTTTTTCATTCCTTCCTTTCTCTCTCTCTCCCTTTTCTTTTTCTCTCATTCTCTCTCATTCTTTCTCTCTCTCTCATTCTCTTTCATTCTCTTTCCACATCTCTCTCTCTCCCCCTCTTTCTCCCCCTTCCTTCCTGCCTTCCTCCCTCCCTCCTTCCCTTGATTCCCCCCTTCCTTCCCTCCCTCCAACAGGGCCCTCTCCCAAGGTGTCGCCCCTTTAAGAAGCCGGGCGCCGGCTCAGGTAGACCCAGCCGATTGGACGCGGGGACTCCAGTGGCAACCCAATCGGATCCGCCGCCTTCCCGAATATTCCCAGGCTTCGGAGTTGCTGCCTGAATCCGGAGAGATGGGAGCAAACAGCAGCAGTGATGTAACCCCAACCGGGGCGCGCAAGTCCTGGTGATCACCGGCCCCCCTGAGACCCGCCGCCGCCGCCGCTTCGGCTCCGAGCCGCCGCATGTGCGGCTGTTGCGCCCCGCACCGCCGCCCTCCCGTCTTCCTCGCCCTCCTCGTCCTCCTCCTTGTGACGATGTCGCCTTTCGGGAAGAAGCAGACGCGGCTCCGGGCTGGTCCTCGGGGAACCTCCCGGCCGAGATGTCCCGGCGGCGCCCCCGGCTCGCTCGCCTCCTGAAGCGGCTCGGTGGGCCCGTCAAGGCGGCGGCCCAGCCTCCCCGCTGCTAGCCCGGGAGGGGAGGGGGGCGCCCCCGCCTGGGACCTGGGAAGGGAGAGGAAGGGGGCGGCTTCCCTGGGGGGCTCCGCTCTTTCGGCGGCCGGCCGGCCCTGCTCCTCGACCTTCGTCCGGCGGGGATTCCCCCCCCCCCCCCCCCCCCCCCAA
>BHFT01029289.1:0-35838 GCA_004320025.1 Laticauda laticaudata
AGAATAGAATAGAATAGAATAGAATTCTTTATTGGTCAAGTGTGATTGGATACACAAGGAATTTGTCTTGGTGCAAAGGCTCTCAGTGTACATAAAAAGAAAAGATACATTCATCAAGAGTCAAGAATCATCAGGTACAACACTTATGATAGTCATAGGGTACAATAAGTCACTCTTTCATTGCCTCTGTAACTTTGAATGGTCACTAAATGAACTGTATTAATGTCCATCCTTTGGACTTGTGGCTCTTGATATTAAGCAAAGAAAAAAATACGGTAGCTTTGGAATGTCATGTCATCACTGAAGCTCGCAACCATCCAAGTACAAGAGGAGGCAACGTCTAGAGATGTAGAAAACTTGAGGCATATCAACCTTTCAGCAGCTCTTCAATGAGACTAGGTGGGTATATGGAAGCAGGAAAGGACAACGTCAAAAAATGATCCCTTGAAAGAGTGCAGAGAAAAGTAAAAAAGATGATGAATGGTCTGGAGGCTAAAATGTACGATGAATGATTGAGGAAACTAGATACGCCTAGTCTAACAAAGAGAAGGACTAAGGTGTACATGATAACTGCCTTCCACTGCCTTCAACTACTGAGATCAAGGGAGGTACTAATACCACTGTATAAAGCCTTAGTAAGACCAACCTAGAGTACTGCATCCAGTTTTGGTCACCACATTACAAAAAAGATGTTGAAACTCAGAGAAGTTTCAGAGAAGAACAACCAGGATGATCAGGGGACTGGAGGCTAAAACATACGATGAACGGTTGCAGGAACTGGGCATCGCTAGTCTAGGGAAGAGAAGGACCAGGGGAGACATGATAGCAGCCTTCCAATATTTGAAGGGCTGCCCCAGAGAGGAGGAGGAGTCAAACTATTTTCTAAAGCACCCAAAGGCCAGACAAGGAATGATGGATGGAAACCGAACAAGGAGAGATTCAACCTGGAAATAAGGAGAAACTTTCTGACAGTGAGAACAATCAACAGAAGTTGCCCTCGGAAGTTGTGGGAGCTTCATCACTTGAGACTTTCAAGAAGAGATTGGACTGCCCTTTGTCAGAAATAATGTAGGGTCTCCTGCTTGGGTGGGGGGTTGGACTAGATGACTTATCAGATCCCTTTCAACTCTGATTATCTGTTATCCACTGGTTGAGGGCTGTCACAGAGAAGAACTTTATTTATCCTCTGAAACACCTGAGGGCAGGACAAGAAGTAAAGGGTGGAAGCTTGTTGAAGTGAGATCCAACCTAGAAGTCAGGAGAAACTTCCCAACAGTGAGAACAATTAATCCGTGCGAAGTCTTGCCCCTAAGAAATTGTGAGTGCTGCATTGCTGAAGGTTTTCAAGAAAAGATTGGACAACCATTTGGCTGGCATGGTATAAAGACTCCAGCCTTGGGAAGCGGTTGGACTAGAAGACCTCCAAGATCCCTTCCAGCCTTATGAGTCTAGTATAGAGAAGGACAGAGAAGAACACTCTACAGGCCATATCCCAGGGCTTTCCTTGTCCAATGACCTCAGTTGGTCATCATTTGATACCAACCAGAAAGAGAAGGTGGTGGTTTTTTTTAAAGTTACCTCTTCTCTGGAGTGACCTGCCCTTGAAATAAAACAAGAGTTGATTCATCACGCTACAGTGTTTGGGTATGCTGAGAGCGTTCCTGGTCTTTGAGAGGCCATTATGGTTCTGCCAGACTAAGTTTGATAGTTGTTATAGCTTGGCTTTTATTACGTCTTCTCGGGTATTTTATGTGTTCTATCATTGTACTGTATTGCATTCAAATGTATTTTTAATTGTACACACAGGAGTTGCACGGCTTGGCAAGTGAATTTTAAATACAGGGAAATCAGACTCGAAAACATGCCGATCCGTTTAGGAAAAGCAGGTAGGACTGGGAACATCTCATACAATCTTAGGGCCTTTATGTGGTGAATTCAGCTGAATGGTTTATCTGAGCATGCTGTACCAGAAGAGTCACAGCATCCTTACCTGGAATCTCACCCCTCCATCCATTTGGATCCCTTAATAGCCTTCAACAAGTCTACTCTCCTTGGCCAGGTGAGTTCCAGACTTCCTGCATGGTAATATATGATTCAGACCTTCCAGAATTCTGCATGAAGCTCAATAGATGTGTCTGAATATAGGCTGATTTTTAAAAAGGGTTATGCATTTGAGAGGCATGATGATGTTACCTAATCATGAAATGTCTTCAAGAAAACCACCAAACTCAGAGATCACCAAGGACCCCACAATCATCATCATCTTCTTCTTCTTCTTCTTCTTCTTCTTCTTCTTCTTCTTCTTCTTCTTCTTCTTCTTCTTCTTCTTCTTCNCTTCTTCTTCTTCTTCTTCTTCTTCTTCTTCTTCTTCTTCTTCTTCTTCCTCCTCCTCCTCCTCTTCCTCCTCCTCCTCCTTCACAAACCCTCTCACTTCTAGCACTGATGATGTTACCTAGTTTGGGCAATGAAAGGTCTGCAAGAAAACCACCAAGCTCAGAGAGCACCAAGGACCCCTCATTTCCATCAAATATTCTCCTTTAATTAGCTTTTGTTTTGTTTTGTTTTTGGAGTGTGGGAGATGGAACCAGATATGTGAGTTTTAAAAATGTTGGCAGGGTACATTGAAACATTATTCACTGTACCTCATCTTTGGAATTCTGTTATGTTGTAGCATCATTAACTGAAGAATGGGGGAAAATGTGAAGAATGGCTATAGTTACAGATGATAATAGCTCCAAGTCTGCAGGGCTTAGCCTTACTTCAATGCTTACATCTCAGCCCCATTAACATTAAAGAGAAACTAGCCAGATGAGCTGTGAATTAGACAGGCATGTCTTCTTAGGAGAAGATGGGGAAAAGAGGTGAGGTGGAAAGAAAAACAAGGGAAAGAGGAAAATCCCCATCCTGGATTTTAAATTTATAGTGATAACAATAACACTTAGACTTATACCTAAATGTTCACAGTGGTTTACAACCCTCTGTAAGTGGTTTACAGAGTCAGCCTATCATGCTCAACAATCTGGATCCTCATTTTACCGACCTTGGAAGGATGGAAGGCTGATGAAATCTTGAGCTCTGAAAATCAAACTGCTGACAGTCAGCAGAGTTAACCTGCAATACTGCATTCTAATAGGAAGGAAGGAAGGAAGGAAGGAAGGAAGGAAGGAAGGAAGGAAGGAAGGAAGGAAGGAAGGAAGGAAGGAAAGACACTATCAATAACGCTTAGATTTATATACCGCTTCACGGTGGTTTACAGCCCTCTCTAAGCAGTTTACAGAGTCAGTCTCTGGAACCCAACAATCTGGGTCCTCATTTTACTGACCTTGGAAGGATGGAAGGCTGAGTCAACCTTGAGCTGTGACAATTGAACTGCCGACAGGCAGCAGAATTAGCCTGCAATACTGCATTCTAACCAGAAGGAAGGAAGGAAGGAAGCTAGCAATAACACTTAGACATATCTACTGCTTCACAGTGCTTTATAGCTTTCTCAAAGCTGTTTGCAGAGTTCAACATATTGTCCCCAATATGTTGGATCCTCATTTCACCAACCTTGGAAGGATGGAAGGCCGAGTCAACCTTGAGCTGGTCAAGATTGAACTGTTTGCAGTTAGCAGAGTTAGCCTACAATACAGCACCACCCTGGCTTTTATTATAAATTACTGGCAATTATTTACATTTTCACCTTGCAAAACACGTTGGCAGTTGCCTCATATTTGTCCTTGTAATGATGCTATGAAGTAGGTAATGTCATTCCTGTTTGGCCAAAGGCCCTTTTTCCCCCTCCTAAGATGATAGAGCACATATTCCTGCAGAGAGACAGGTCTCAAGACTACCAGCTGGACCTGTCCTTCAGTGTTCTTCCATCTGTCCTTCAAGAAGAGGGAGTCAACTTCTTCTCCAAAGCACCTGAAGGCAGGACAAGAAGGATGGAAGGATGGAAACTCCTCAAGGACAGAAGCAACCTGGAACTAAGGAGAAATTTCTCGACTGGGAAAACAATCAATCAGTGGAACAACTTGCATCCAGAAGTTCTAAATGCTCCAACCCTGGAAGTTTTTAAGAAGAGATTGCAAAACCCTTTGTCTGAAGTGGTGTAGGGTTTCCTGCCTAGGCCAGGGGTTGGACTAGAAGACCTCCAAGGTCCCTTCCAACTCTGTTATTCTCTAATCCCAAATCAATTAATCGGTGGAACCATTTGCCTCTAGAAGCTGTGGGTGCGCCATCACTGGAAGTTTTAAGACAAGACTGGACAACCATTTGTGTGAAATGGTATAGCGTATCCTGTAGTGGTGGGATTCAAAAAAAATTGCTACCTGTTCTGTGGTTGTGGCTTGGTGGGTGTGGCTTGGTGGGCGTGGCAGGGGAAGGATACTGTAAAAACTCCATTCCCACCCCACTCCAGGGGGAAGGTTACCACCGGTTCTCCGAACTACTCAGAATTTCCTCTATCAATTCTCCAGAACTGGTCAGAACCTGCTGAAGACCACCTATGGTTTCCTGCCTGAACCCAAACCCAGGGGTTTGGACGAGAAGATCTCCAAGGTCCCTTCCAACTCTGTTATTCTGTTGAATCATTTATTACCTGGCCAGGCTAATCCAATAGGATGTTCTTGGAGATGGATCTTCCTAATAGTGGTTGTTTGTCTTCCTTTAGCTCGTTCCTGTGGAACAGAACTCAAATATCTGATCCCCACCTGGCTGCAGAACACTTGAGAATGAATTGTGCTGGCAGGACCTCTCTTTCCAGCTCATTATCTACCTCCTAGCCTGTCATTGGGCAAGTTCTCCTGGCTGTCAAAATTAACTCCTGTGGAGAAGCAGATTTCACACAAACCAAACGCGAGACCTCTCAACACTAATTTGGCTTTGGCGAAGCACTAGAAAAATGGATTGGCCATTGAGTTTTTGTGCTTCTCTTTTTTACCCTTTGTAAGCTACCCAGAGGCATGCTTTACTGGCAAGATGAGCAGTGTGTAAATTTAATAAATGAGTAATGGAATAAATAATCCCCCTGTGATGACCCAGGGTGGGATACAAAACAAACACAGTCACAGAAAACAGGTGAAGCCCCTTGTATTCCTTCACTTTGCTTCCAAGCTCCGAATATCTTTGATGGAAGACAAAAAAAAACTCCCACACAAACAGAAGAAGGGAAAAAAAAAACAGGCAAGATAAGAGCTGGAGGACGTCCACAGATAACAGAACACATACTGGGAAGGATGCCAAACTCAGAGAGGAACCATAAACTAGAGATATTTCCATGCTTTGTTTCCAGCACTCATCCATATGCAGGTTCATCTTCTTATTCAGTTGTCACAGCTGCAGCCCATGAAGAGGATCAAGGCCCTCTCCTCCCCCATAGACCATGTCTCTTCCTTATCCTCTCCTCCCTGCGTGCCCTAGGATGAAGAGGGGATGGACCTGGATCCTCCTCTGACTACTCAGCCAGCCTCTGCCCTTCCCCAGCCTCCTCCACCACCTCCGGAGCCACCCTTCCACTCCCTGTTGGCTGCTCCTCCTCTCCCTCAGAGTCACTCTCCACCAGGGGCATGACACACACACCCCTTAGCAGAACCGACACTTCCCTTCACCCCTTCAGAATAACATATTTGGAAGGAACCTTGAATGTCTTTTAATCCAACCCCTCTCAAGCAAGAGACCCTATACATTGCTTCTCTCCTTGATCCATGGCTTCTTGTCCTGCCTTCAGGTGCTTTGACTGCTATCATGTCCCCCTTGGTCCTTCTCTTCACTGGACTAGACCTACCCAATTCCCATAACCGTTCTTCCTATGTTTTAGCCTCCAACCCCTTAATCATCTTTGTTGCTCTTCTCTGCACTCTAAACTCTTTTCATTTCATCTCCCAGGCCAGAAACAAAAGAGGGACAAGTTGTCCTTGACTTTGCCATTGTTAAAATAACCCAGTGAAGGATGTTTTTTTCAAGAGAGGGTTGGCTCCCAAACTATAGCTTGAATTCCATCTGTTTCCTCTCTTGCCGCGTGAGTTTGGCTGGCAACAACGACAGACGTGAGATATAAAACCACACCAAGTGGCCAATAGCAGCTCCTTCAACAGATGTTCCTTTCTTTCTCGCCTGCCTTGGTGGCTGCCGTTGTTTTAAAGGTATTTATAAAATTAAAAGGTAGCTCTTCCCAAGCTCTCGCCAGCTCCCCGTTTTCTGCCCTTGAAAAGCAGTCGGTAGATTAAATATTTATTCCATTTTTTCCCCTCTTTGCTTTTACTTTGCTTTTATGCCACGTTTGTCCTTGAATTCCCCGGGCTGTGCTGTTATCCATACCTATTTCCAAAAAAGAAAAAAAAAGTGCCAACATCCAACAAAGAGATGAATTTCATTTTTGCTATTAAAGCAAAAAGCTGGGTTTTTATTTTATTTTTTTTTTAAAAGAGAAGAAATGAAAAGAACCAAAATCCTCAATGTGTGGAAGAGCTACATAACCGTCCACTTTAAATAATTTTCGCTTTCTGGCTTTATTACCCCATGTGTTTCATTATCAAACTCTCTGCTTCATCAGCAAAATGCAATTTTCTTTCAAGAGAAAAAAGCCACTAATTTACTCACCTTTTCTCTCTCTCTTTTCTTTCCTGTTACAAGAAAATTCATAGAGGTGGGGGGAAATAATGCTTTTTTAGAAGAATAACCCAAAATCATAATATGGAGGGCAACTTACTTTCCACATCCAGGCCAAATTATCTGAACCTTTTCTTTCTTTTTTTTTAAGGGTCCTAGGAATACAACCTGGTTTTATTTTGGATTTATGAATGTAATAATAGAGGGCCATCTTGCAGTTCTGTTTAGTTAGCAATGCTGTGTTGCAAGATCTCATATTATCTTTCAAAGTCATCTCTTAATGAAGAAAGTAGGCTAGCACATCTGTCTTAAATCCCAAAGGTGCTTTTTCAAAAGGCAACTGGACTTTCTTTGTTTTTGCTTTGAAGACATTTCACTTCTGCTCCCAGAAGCTTCTTCAATTCTTCAGAGATATCCTTGTTCAGGAACCGAAAAAGCTTCTGGGAGGAGAAGCGTAACATCTTCAAAGCAAAAACAAAGAAAGTCTAGTTGCCTTTAAAACAACACTTTTGGGACAACCATGACCTGAGAATCTCCATAGATATCTGTCTTAAATCATAACCCAAGATAAATTTAACACCAGTTCCCCAAAGTTTTTCCCATCTGACCACATTTAGATTATAACCAAATTTTCAGCTCATTTTTCCCATATAAGATGTCAAATTCAGCTGTCTTCTTCTTAATTCCAATTATCCTTTTGCCAGTATTAAATCTGCCTTTCACCTAATTGTAAGGAAACCATTGAGAAGAATGTCCTTCTACTGCTAATTGTTCCCTAGTCTTCGTCTGAATTTGTTCCTTATATTCTACTACTAAATCTTCATCTTTCCTTATCTGCTTATTGTTGAGCGTTATTCTTTATCATATCATTATTCTTTATCTGTTTCTCTGTAGGAAAAGGTAAGGCAATGCCTGGAGGTGGAGTGAAGAAAGGGATCAGTTTGGAATCCTTATGTTCCCACAAGTGATCAAAGTCCAATTCCTCCAATTCCTAGCACCAGTTTCATGCTGTTAGTTGACTAGATTCTTGCTAGAGGCATCAGCAATAAATCAGCTTAACTGGATTTTAACATATGGCCCTGACATTCTCTTCTATAAAAAACTTTTTCTATTATGTCAGTCATGATACCTTTAGGCAAAGTCTGGGTTAATATTTATTCCATATTCTTAACAGCTAAGCTGCAGAATTCCCATTGACTACCTGATGGCAGCATATAGTTAGGAAGGGGCCATACAACTCTCTAATGTTTATTCAATTGTTTTGCAGCCTCAAAGGAAAGTTTGTTTGACTATCTCTATTTTTTACTCCCGATCTCTCCTATATATGTATAGTGTTCACTTCACTTCTGTTGAGGCAAATCATCTAATGGTTTCAAACTGCTTTTGGGGAGATCCAGAGTAAAAGAGTCAAACCACCTTTCCTTTGGGGCTGAAGAACAATTGAATAATCACTAGTGGGCAGCAGAGAGTTATATGCCCCCCCCCTTCTAACTATGTGCTGCCATCATGTGATCATGGTGTATTCTGCAGCTCAGCTGTTATTAAGAATATGGAATAAATATTAACCCAGACTTTGCCTAAAGGTATCATTACTGACATAATAGAAAAAGCTTTTTATAGAAGAGAATATCAGGGCCACATGTTACATTCCAGTTAAGCTGATTTATTGCTGATGCCTATAACAAGAATCTAGTCAACTAAGAGCATTAAACTGGTGCTAGATAAAATATATAAAAGAAAGCTTTATTCTTGACTTGGTTCAGAAGGAAATAAAATAAGTTGCTTGTCCCCACACAATCCACATTTACAGGAAATTTCTTGCCTGGTGATTTGCAAAGGACTCTAAAAGATTGTTACGATGAGCAGTGAGAATTATCAGGCTGAGTGTGTAAAAAAAAATGTAAAATTGTCTCCAGGATTCCCAGCTGTTTCGCTGCTGTTCTTCAGCTGCATGTTAAAAGTCCAAGTCCTATGAATTATGAAAGGGAAATGTAGCATGCTGGCAATTTTTTTTTTCTCCCTACCCCCTTCAATAGCTGGGACCAGAGTTGTGTGTTGTTATGATGGCTGGATTGGGAGAAGGGAGAGGCACTTTCAGAACAAGGAAGAAACAACCTTCCAGGAGGGGACCCTGAGGCTTAGGTGGGTAGGGGACAGAGAAGTAGCAATGGAGTCTGGAGAATTTGAGGTTCTTGTCACTGGGAAAATACAAGCAGTCCTTCACTTTCAACAGTTCATTTAGTGACTGTTGGAAATTAAAACGGCACTGAAAAAAGCAACCAATGACGGTTTTTCACACTTAAGACCATTGCAATATCCCCATGGTCACATGATCAAAATTCAGATGTGCAATGAGTTCATATTTATGATGGTTGCAGCATCCCATGAAGGAAGAAAGGAGGGAAGGAAGGAAGGAAAGAAAGAAGGAAGGAAGGAAGGAAGGAAGGAAGGAAGGAAGGATAGCGAAAAGAAACAAACGAGAGGTGATGCGTATGACAAGAAGAGCAGATAGGAGAGAAAGAAAGAGACTAGAAGGCAGGAAGGAAAAAGAACAAAGAGAGAGAGAGAGAGAAAGAAAGAAAGGAAGGAGGAAGGAGGAAAGAAGAGATGAATGGATAAATTGGATGGATGGATGGATAAGAAGAAATAGAGATGAGAAAAGGAGGGAGGGAGATCGGTGTAAAGAAGGAAGGAGGAGGCAGAAGGAAGAAAGGAGGGAGGGGGAGAGGAAGCAAAGTGAGAAATGAGGGAGGAGGGAAGTGATAGAGGGGAGGGAGGAAACAAGAAACATGGAAGTAGGGGACAGAAGGGAGGGAGGGAGGGAGAAAGAAGGAGGAAGGAGAGAGGGAGGAAGTCGAGAAAAGAGGAAGGCAGGGAGGAAGGAAGTGATGGAATGGAAGGAGGAAACAGAGAACTTGCAAGGAGGGAGGGAGGGGGGAAGGAAAGACAATAGTATTCAATAACATAGACAGTCAGCCCTGCTCCTGAACACAGCCAGCCTGGAACGGTAGCTCCAGTGCACGGATACACCACCCTCCCGCGATACATCCACGGCAGAGGGAGGGAACTGAGAATATGAGTGCAAATAGTTTTGTGCCCTAATAGAAATAATATTGTTTTCCACTCTCTTCCTCCACAATAATTGAATTTCCCCTCATTGTGATAAAGTACTTGGCCTCCAGCGATGTAAGTTTACACACTTCACAATTGCACTCGAGCCTTATAAAGGGGATGGCTAAGGCATCGTCCTGCTTAATTAAAAACCTCATCCTTCAAGGCACCAGTTTGTCTTGTGGGGGGGGGGAGGGTATGTGGGGGGGGGAAGAGAAATCCAGAAAAAGACCTGGCCTCCAAAATTTCCTCCTCCCTGCAAGGGGGACCTTTGTGGAGAGGTCGGAATTAGGGAGATGAGACAACCAAAGGCCATCCATTCTCACCTTTGCCGATAGACAGTCAAGGAAGGGGATTTATAGGGCTAAAATCCAATCTACTTTGCAGCAAGCCTGAGGCCAGAAGCAGAGAACTGTCTAAAGCTAATCCATCTAGGATCCCAACCGCCTGATTACAAACCTCAACAAACCTTGTTCTGACCTAAGCTTCACAAAATCACAAAGCAGACACCTTGTCCTGACAAAACCCCTTCTTATTAAGCCTATCATTCACATTCAGCAAAGTCCTGGCCAACAGTCTTTCAAGGGTGAATTCCAACCACAGACCTTATCAGGCTTGGAGAGTTGCCAGGCCGATAGCTTCCAAGCACAACGCTGTACAAGGAAATACAAGGAAATACTTGGCAAGGAGTCTCTAAGAGTCATGAACAAATCTTCACCCTAATTAAATGAACGAACTGTCCCCTGCAAAACCCCACTCCCCTTTCACTCCTCTATAGGAGGAGCCATTCATCATCTACCTGTGTCTTTACTCCGGAGCTGACCCTTGTTCCTTAGCTGTTCCCTTCTCCTGGCAGCTCTGTGCATGCGCACATAGGGAACAGGCTCCAACTGTTCTTCTGCCCCACTAATCTCCTACTCCAAAGGCAGCTGATAACTGTCGAAAGGCCCTGGCCCCATCTCCGCCTCTGATGCAGAGCCCTTGTCAGAGGCTTCCCCAGACTTCAGGACTGGCCCATGTTCCTCCCCAACCTCCTCACTGTCCAAGTCTACCAGTTCTGCTGGCTGCTGGCAGGCCACAACACTTCTGCCGAGGTGTAAATGTGCAATAATAACAAATAATTCAAGCTTTGCACCTGGCCCCTCCCTTTACAGAACTGCAGCTATCCAATAAGCAGAACTACTCTTTCAATTAAGCTATTAACCCCTGGCTTGCAACTTGTGTGATTGCATTTGTAGGTACTGTTGGAAGTAAAATCTTATCCAGTTCCAAGCCAGGAGAAAGGTGCTGGAAATAAAGTGTGAGGCTGATTCTGGATGAGCAGAACCAACCACAGCATGTAGTTCTGGGACAGTTGACAAATTGGTTGAATGAGTGGATGGATCTTATTGTAGGTTTCTGTGACTTGGACGTTTGCACTGTTCTTGGGAATTGTGCAATGAAGGGGCTTTTGTGTCTCTTGCCTTTTCAATGGTGGTGCAGTTAATCCTATTAGGTCCTTAAAGGTCTTGTCCTGTCCTTCTTAATCCCATCACCTGGAGCTGAAGCGGTTTTGTTTGGGAATAGATTGGCCTGGATTTCTTAATGGGCACAAAATCTGCAATCTCTAAACAACCTCCATCTGCTGGAGGTTGTTTTCCTATGCAGGATATTGACGCTGCTTTCTGCCTTTTAAGAGCATGTTTTTTCTATTTCTCCTTTGGGGAAATATAATATTCTGCCTCTTTTGATATTCCCCAAAATATTTCATTCTCTGGGGATGGCGGTGCATAATTACTTCTTACAATATCATGCTAAGCCAGGATTGATTAAACTGATAGCTTATGGAATAAGCTTCAATGACCTGGTTTAGACCCAGTACTAAATCACCAGAATGCAAACTAACTGATAGATGAGAGATCTATGCTATGGAACTCTATTACCCTGGAAATCTCCTTCCAAACATTAAAGGATAAAATTTCCCCTGTCCAGTCGTGTCTGATTCCAGGGCATGGTGCTCATCTCCATTTTTTAACCATGGGCGCCAGCATTGTCCAAAGACAATGGTCATGTGGCCAGCAGGAGATGCCAGGGAATGTTGTTACCTTCCAACTGAAGTGGTACCTATTTATCTACTTGCAGAAGGTACAATGTCTCAGCAGTTCAAGATGCTGAGCTTGCCAGCTGGAATGCTGACAGTCTGGGGTTTGAGACCTGGATGTCACACAATGTGTTGAGGTCCCATTTCTTGCTTCAGCTCCTTCCTACCTTCCTGATATACTTTTCCCAGAAAAAAACAGAACAAATAATGTGAATTATGGAACATAAAGAAGGCCTTTTGCATATTTGTTTGGAAAGGACTAGTTTGAAAGGAACACAAATAATTAGGGCAAGCCAAGAGAAGGGGGTCTCCCCCCTCCTTCCTAATTCATCATTAAGCAGCTCATTTTTCAAGGAAGCCCAGGGGAGGGAACAAAAGAGAAACATGAGATACAGCTATGGCAATAGGGATTCGACAAACATCAATGGGACTGCACAATGAAAGGCATAAAACCCATGATAGTTGAAGCTTTCTTTTATTGATCGGCAGTGCATCACAGCAGATACAAGGACATAACTCACCATCCACCAAGGTGGCCTTCTGGGAGCGAGGAACTCAAGAGAGAACACGAGCAGACAACTCTTGCAGAACTGATGAGGGTTTGAAATCAGATCTGCTGTTCTTTTGGCTCTTTTTCATTTTTCTAAATAATTCAATTGTTTCTCTGAGGGGTCCCAACTTTCTTTTTCCTTAGGCCTTTTGTTGGTTACCGAAGAATCAAACTCATTGAGATAGGACTATATACCAATGAGAGGTCCCAGATTCAGACTATGGCTAGTTCAGGAGTACAACAGCAGTTGGCAGGGAAACGAACAGAAGTGAAGTCCATGGCAGTCAGTCGTTTGCTAAGACAGGGGTCTCCAACCCTGGCAACTTTACGGCTTGTGGAATTTGACTCCCAGAATTCTCATGCTGGCTGAGGAATTCTGGGAGTTGGAGTCCACCAGTTTGTAAAGTTGCAAAAGTTAGAGAGACCCCTGCTCTGAGATGGGGACACTTGGAGGACAATTGCTAGAAGATGGTTTTGCTTTCCTCCAACATGATCTTCCGCTTCCTCATTCTGGTGCCTTTCAGATCTATTGGATTACAGTCAGGGGTGGGATTCTACCGGTTTGGACCGGTTCAGGCAAACCGGATGTTAAATTTGCATCTGGTTCGTTGAACCTGTATTTGAACCGACTGGCTAGCTCTGTCCACCCATCCTCTCCCTCCCAGGAGTCTCCACATGGGCCCAATTTTGATGCAGGTAAGTGCAGGGTCCATGCGGCAGCCCTGGGAGGGGGAAAATGGGCCTTCTGGAAGTCTGGAAACATGCCTGTCTCAAGGGCCTCCAGAGCCTGGGGGAGGCTGTTTTCGCCCTCCCAGAGGCCCTTGGGAAGGCAAAAAATGATCCTCCCGGAAGTTCCAGTAGGCCACACCCACCATGGTCATGTCCACCCAGCAACTGGGAAGCAAACCAGCTGCTGGGATTTTTGAATCCCACCCCTGATTACAGGCAGACCTCAGCTTCCAACCACAAATGAGGCCAGTTTCCTCTATTAAGCAAGTTGGTCTCAGGGACTTGGACATATATTTACCTCTGCTGCTACCTAGCAGTCAATAGAGGCTTTGCAAACACATTCTTGATTATCAATGGCCTCTCTGAACTTTCCACTCATCTGGCATCCTTCATAGAACCTGGTCTCATTGTTTAACTGGCTCAGTCTTCAGTGGAAGCCGTTCTCGATTTAACAGAATAACAGAGTTGGGACATTGGAGGTCTTCTAATCCAACCCCTTGCATAAGCCCTACAACATTTCAGACAAATATCCAATCTCTTCCTAAAATCTTTCAGTGATGAAGTACCCACTACCTCTGAAGGCAAGCCGTTCCACTGATTAATTGTTCTCACTATCAGGGAATTTCTCCTTAGTTCTAGGTTCCTTTTGTCTTTCTTTAGTTTATTTCCACTTTTTCTTGTTTTGCCTCCTGGTGCTTTGGAAAATAACTTCCCCCCCTCTTCTTTGTGGCAACCCCTCAGATATTGGAAGACTGCTACCATGTCTTCCCGAGTCCTTCAGATTCACCCAATTCGAGTAATCATTCTTCATATGTTTTAGCCTCTACCCCTTCTAATCATCTTTGTTGCTCTACTCCACACATTTTTCAAGTCTCAATATCTTTTTTTTAATATTGTGGTGACCAAAACTGGATGTTAACTCATAAAACTTGTCTATGCCCATTTTAGAGTTGCCATGAACAGAAAGGGGGGAAGGAGTTTGAAAGAGCAGCACAGCAGTTTGGAATCGAAAGTGCATTCCATTCATATCTTGCAAAGATTATAACTGAGCGACTGGAGTTTCTGCCCCGCAAATCTCTAATTGGAGAACATGATTGATAACTCTTGGCTATGAACGTGTTTTGCTGGAGAATATGAATTATGATACACCCAGAGGGGTGGGGGGAAACCAGTGTCAAAGGTGATAGTGAATTATGTGTCTCAGAATCGGCTACACACAGGTCATACTGACATGTTCACTCCTAATAAATCCTTTGAAGTTTTTGAAACTTGACTCGAAGCTCATGATTTCAATAGACCACTGCTGGAATCCTGACACTGGATGGAATATACTAAACGTGGTCTTACTAAGGCCTTACAAAGCATACTAACACTTCAAGTGATCTTGATGTTTGCCGTAGCAAAGGAACAACTGAATTATCTGATGGCAAAGGTTGCCCAATTCCGCCACATGCCAAATCCATGCTCGTTTGTAGCATTGCAGAGTGCATGAACTCAGCCACTGCAGTTTGTCAATCAAAGTAGAATGCATGATACAAGCCCTCCCTAATTGCCCTCCCTAGGCTGTTGACACAGGAGCACTACCCTCGGCTGTTTGTGAAGCATTCGCTAAGACAACAGTAAGCCCTCTTTGAAAAGTCGCAGAGAAGTCAAGGGGCTTATCGGAATGCAAACGGCATCTCAGAAGTCCCCCCCCCCCCCCCCNCCCCCCCCCCCCCCGACTGAGATTATCTTGCAATTTCAAGGTGGCTTGTCGGAACCTTGACCAATTCAATGTTCTTGCAACTCAGGCAGGCGTTAGATGGGTTTGTTTCCAAATCATATTTAATAGGAATGGTGAAGCACAATATGCCGGCGTGGAACAGAATCACTGAAAGCACACCTGTGGCACCAGGCAGCAGAAAGCTGTGCCTTCTATTACACAAATCCCCCGGAATTAAGCTGGATAAAGATGTTTCTAACTGTTTGCCATGGAAGATCTCCTATCTGTTAAATGGAACTGAGGCATTCATTACGTACCTGAAGCCAGATTTTATCAGCTCGGTTGGAGAAAACTTCAATCTGAATTTGCAAAGGACAGTACAGGTGTGACAAATGTTGACACCTGGAAAAGCTTTCTTGGCAGGAGTCATAGGAAGAAGGTGGGTGGAATGGATTTCTCCCTATTCTGTGACCAAAAGAATATATTTTTTTCCCTTCTTTTTACGAACCTGTATAATCCCTTGCTTCAGGGTGGGGTCGGAGCCACTGAGTAGAGCTGAGCATCTACTGGCTAGATTCCCTTCCTGATGCCTATGCGGAGTTCACAGCGGAAATTTTCTCTTTCCGCCCTGATAACCATCTGCCGCTGCCTAGGATTGAACTCTCAACCTTCCAAGTGGTAAATGATAGTCTAGGCCACCACATCACTCTCTAGTCTAGACAATCACGCCACTCATGACAGAAAAGTGAACAATCTCACAATATTTAATGAGCATGTATTCAACATGGAGATGATTTCAAGGGGTTTTTTTTTTAATCCACAATTTGACATTCCTGATTAATGGGTTAGAAAGCATGAAAGCTGCTGACTATTTTATGGTAGATTTTAAGGACTGGACTTCATTTAAAAAGGAACAAATCCAGAACATCTTTTGGCAGTTTCAGGAAAGTTGGAAGTAAAATTTATTGGACAAACATTCCCCTCTAGCCTAAATTAGACCACTGTAGCCTAGGGCTATCCATCTGATTCTAAAAAAAAATGTGGTTTGAAGTGCAAACATAGCCCTGATGTGCAACTTCATAAGCTAGTCTCCTCTTTCCCCAGGAGTAAAAAGTTCTGTTAAGTAGTAATAATTGGAATTTTTTTTAAAAAAAAAAATCAGCATGGCTACTATATTCATGTTCTACACTCTCATTCCATTTACAGCAGGGAGTTCCAATTTTGGTGGTTTTAAGATTTGTGGAATTCAACTCCCAGAATTCCCCAGTCATCATGACTGCCTGAGGAATTCTGGGAAACGAAGTCCACAAGTCTTAAAGTTGCCAAGGTTGGAAATCCCTGGTTTCCAGGGTGGACCCGATTTTTTTTCCTCTTGCTTTCACATTCAGCGTGTAGCATTTTTCAACATCTTCCTCAACATGTTATTTATTATGCATTAGATAACTGTCAAAACTGAAATAGGCATAATTGCTCTGCGTTTCTGATATTCCCCACTCCATGGAAGCTTCGTTAAGATTCTTGTTGCCTTGATGCCTTTTTTGAGGAAGGACTTTGGGATTTCGGGATTTACTCTTCTCCAATATTTGTAAGATGGTCCATCAGGGAGAATCAATTGGCTACTCTCTCATCTTGAATTGGCCATGTGAGTGGACAAGGAAATAGACCAGAGGGTGTGATCACTCAGCAGTTAAAGATGCTGAGCTTCTGATAGCCCAGGTTCGAGATCCAAGCACCACAGGATGGGGTGAACTCCTGTTCTTGCCCCAGCTCCTGCCATCCTAGCAGTTTGAAAACATGCAAATGTGAGTAGATAAATAAGTACCACTTCGCTAGGAGGGTAACAATGTTCTGTGTGCCTTTGGCATATATAATAGTCATGCTGGTCACATGACCATGGAAAATGACCAACATTGGCTCCCTTGCCCAAGAATTGGAGATGAGCACCATGCCTTAGAGCTGGAAGTGGCTGGACAAGGGAAACTTTACAAGAGGAGAGGAGCTCAATCAGGGGAAGTGTTGGGAATTTAATCCTTTTCTCATTCATGCCTCCATCTTGTGGATGTTAAAAACCCTGTTTCTTGGCTGTATTAACATTCATAGCACTAGTTCTACTTGGTGACCTCAGAAACTTGAGATAAAACTCCTGCACACTGAAAATATGCATTCTGAAAGCTGTGGCTTTTCTACCCGGCTCTGGTTGATGGTCTTAGGAATCCTAATGTGAAGGAAGTAGAGGGCCTGTAAGATTTTCATTCTCCTTCTATGTATCCTCCCATAGTCTCTATTCTAATTTAATTTTATCTTTCCTTGAATTGTTTTCCTGGTGGTTCCAGATTTGCCCCCCTGCCATGTCAAACAACTGCTGAACATGATTGGAATTCCCTTTTATTATTTCTCCAGATACTCTTTAGAGCCACAGAAGACATAAACAAAAAGAGCATAAATTTCTACAACATGCAGTGCTCAGAATCAAAGATTGACATTTTTGAGGCTTGGTGTGATGACCCAGGGTGGGATACAAAATAAACACAGTCACAAAAAACAGGTGAGGCCCCTTTTATTCCTTCACTTTGCTTCCAAGCTTTGAATATCCTTGACTGGAGACAAAAAAAACTCCCACACAAGCAGTACCAGAAGGGGGAAAATGCTGTTTAAATTATAAAGAGTACAAAACAACACAAACCAGGCAAGATAAGGGATGGAGGACGTCCACAGATAACAGAACACACACTGGGAAGGACACCAAACTCAGAGAGGAACCATAGAGATATTTCCATGCTTTGTTTCCAGCACTCGTCCATATGCATGTCCGCCTCTTATTCACAGCTGCAGCCCATGAAGAGGATCAGGGCCCTTTCCTCCTGATTAGACCATCACTCTCCCTTATCCTCTCCTGCCTGCGTGCCCTAGGATGGATAGGGGATTGGCCTGGGTCCTCCTCTGACTGCCCAGCCAGCCTCTGCCCTTCCCCAGCCTCCTTCACAACCTCCGGAGCCACACTTCCACTCCCTGTTGGCTGTTCCTCCTCTCCCTCAATTAGTCTCCACCAGGAGCATGACACTTGGGGGGAAAACCAGAGACCTCAGACCAAGTATTTCGGCTTTAATCTTAGGCACACTTAAAAGTAAGCCCCACTCCATTAAGTGGGACTGATTTCAAGGCAAACGTGAACGTATCTGCAAAGTCTACTGAAGCCAGATTTTTTTCATCTCCATTGGTTGTTGCTGATGTTTTAATTTTTATTTTGAAAGAAAGCTTGCAGAAAGAAGTCAGTTCAATTCCCCGTGAGGTTTCTTTGTGCATCACAACTGTCTCTTGCCAAAAGGTGACATCCAGCGCTGCTCAAAGGCACTTCTGTTATTTTTCTTCTAAGTTATTGTGTTTAAAAAAGAACCTTACTCCTAATGTTGACTGCAACAGTGTTTACTGATGGCTATAAAATAAGATGTGTGCCCTCAGGTCAAGCATCTGTTTCCCTTGTGCTATCTTTGATGCCCCTCCTCCCAGTTTTTGAAAGTTCCCAGCAGAAAAAAGTTTTGAGGCACATTTCGGCTTGGCATCTGGCTGGCATCCTGCCATAAAGAGGGAAGGGAGCAGAAAGGAAGGAGGAACCAATTGGGTAATGAACGCCTGTATACATCAATGGTGGGAATTAGGAAGGGGGGAGTGACAGGCGAAGAAGAGCAGTTCAGGTTGGTTGTGCCTGGGATCTTCAAGGCCATTTGTCCTGGGGGGGTGAAATTCCAGGGTCCCAAAACACCCCAGCATTTCTCAAAACATTGTGGCAATTCCGGATTGGTCAACGGTGAACTGGACTTGAAGGGAGGGAATGGCGAACTGTAAAAGCTTTTTATTAAAAGTTCTTTTCACTTCAACCAAATGGAGTCGAGGGTTTTACTTTCCTAAAGGATCACATCGGGGCAGACTGACAACGGAAATGGACAACTCAAAAAAAATCTGCTGCAGGCAACTTGCCATGGCCAACTTGCTGTGGGACAACTCACTGCAGGACTATTGAACGCTTCAATTTAATTATTTAAAATAAATAAAAAATTACTTTACTTTTCATCATTCACATTTCATTTTGTCTCCTTTTGCACCCATTCTTTAATTATTCTATTCCACCATTTCTTTGATGTTAGTATAACTCTTGTCCTGCAGAGAGTTGTCTTGCGGGTAGTTGGTGGTGGCAAGCTGGCCGTGATGCATGTGACATAAACTTTGCCAGGATGCCAGAGATACTAAGATGGTCTCTTGGCCAAATCCCAGACTATTTTTGCTTCTTGGATGCAGTGAGAGAAGAAAATTGTTCCCAGAGGCAGTGGCTTAAAATCCAGAAGGCAAATTCCTATGGGGGGAGGGGAAATTGCAGGTAGAAGAAGATAAGAACTACAGTCAAACCAGAAGTTCTGAGCTGGATCATGTTGTCCACCCTGATTTGTGTGGATCCCAGTTACGATCCCTGGAAGGATAGAGATCACGTTTTGCCATGTAAGGTCAACAGAGAGAAGAATAAGTAGCCTTGGATACATTGGATGAAGAAGGACCTTGGCTATCTCAAGCTTGGGGCAAGGATAGAGCTGGCAAGGACTAAGTTGAGTTCCAGCCTCTTTCTCAGTCCACGGTGGGAGGGCCAGGTCTGTGGAGAAGGCAAGAATCTGTAAGAAGCTTTGAGTTGTAGGCTTCAAGGAAGAACACCGGGCAATTCACTCTTGCCTCTTCTATGGTCTGTGCTGGAAGAAGATCTCAAGAGGTTGGCTTGCCAACTTCAGCCTTGAGAGGTACCTTAGCAGAACTCCATTATCGTCAATCAATTTCTTCAGCCATATCTAGAAAGAAAGGAACAATAACTTTTCAAAATTGGGATGCGGTAGTCTTACAAGTAGGTCAAAAGTATTGGGATGGGGGTACCTCAAAGGGCAGGCTATCAAGAGTCCCTTCCTCATTCCATCCCAGTGTTTCTCAGCCTTGGCAACTTCAACATGAGTGGACTTCTGGCTGGCTGGGGAGTTCTGGGAGTTGAAGCCCGCAGATCATAAAAAGGATCCCTTTTGTGTCACAGAATAGGGAGAAATGATTCGACCCATCCCGTAGAAAGGATGGGCTGGGAAAATCAGGGGTCTCCCTAGCATACCGATGAGCTGCGAATCCATTGGCAGTGTCCATTTTGCAATCCGAATTCATGGGGGCCTAACCCTAAGTGGGTTTGCCCCCTATGGGATTTCCCCATGTATTGCACTTAGACTTATATACCACGTCATATTGCTTTCCAGCCCCCTCCAAGCGGTTTACAGAGTCAGCCTGTTGCCCCCAACAATCTGGGTCCTCATTTTACCGACCCCAGAAGGATGAAAGGTTGAGTCAACCTTGAGCCTGGTGAGATTCGAACTGCCAAATTGTAGGCCGCTGCCTGTAGAAGTAGCTTGCGGTACTGCATTCTAACCACTGCGCCACAGAGGCTCATATGGTTTTCAATGATTACCTCTCTCTCTCTCTCTCTCCCTCCCTCTCCCTCCCTCCCTCGCTCCCTCTCCCTCCTTATCTCTTTCTCTCTCACACACACACATTCAGATTTAGCTTTTAGATGAAGGTCGAAGGATGAAGCCTCATCTGACCGAGGCAAAGCACTTTATCCTTACTTCTGTTTCAAAAGAAAAATCAAAGCAGAGACGAACATGTCACAGAAATGCCAAGTTTGGCCATCACCATTTGTTGCAAGAGGAGACGAAAGTGAGAGCCACAGATTAAATCCGGATCGCTCTGTATCAGTGGTGTGTTTCAAAACTCTCTACCGCCAATTCAGTCGGCGTGGCTTGGTGGGCGCACTTGGTGTGCATGCACACACTTCGCATGCACGTGTGCACCAAACACGCACTTTGCGCATGCGCAGAGGTGTTCCAATTCACTTCCTGCAAGCCTGCACTCTCCCAGTTGTTTCAGCAGCTGCCACACAGCACTCTTCTGTGCCACGCAAAGCAGCTGTGGTTCAAAACCAGGGGTTAAAGGTGAGTATGGGAGCCTGGGCAGGTGGGTGGGCCCAACAGCAGAGTGGAGGAGAGAACCGATTCAGTCTCCGCTGCTCATTGGCGCTACCGGCTCAGCCGAACCGGGCCAAACCGGTAAAATACCACCACTCTGCTCTGTATGTAGAAGAAATGTGCCACTGAGTTATGGCCCCGTCCCCTTGGTTTGAAAGGATCAAAAGCTACGACGCGGCATCTCTATTTGCTGCAAAGCGCAACCGCCCTTACCTTCTTTGACATTCATGTTTTTCAGTGGTTGCAAGGCTGTCCATGCCATGGAAAAAAGAAAGAAGAAGGTGTCAGTGGATTGAGTCCCAGGGGAGGGTGCCAAACAGAGTGAAAACAATAGCGTGAATCTTAGGGAGTCTGAACATCTCTCTACTGGTATTTCAAAGCAAAGGGTTGGAGTTAGGCTTCTGTTAGACCAACTTTCACCTTTTACGCGATGTCCAAAAGGAAGTCCTGCACTGCCCCCTGCTGCACGTTGTAAAACACGCAACAGTCTACCTTTGGGATACCGGCAGAATGCCAAGGAATTCTCACGCCTTTATCAAAATCAAAACTCTCACCACTTTAGGTTTCCATAAAGGAGAATGCATGTAGCTGAGGGTGGAAATGAGGGGTCCCCTCATTGCTCTCTGAGCTTGGTGGTTTTCTTGTGGAAGTTTCATTACCCAAATGAGGTAATACCATCTGTAGTACAAAGGAGTGGACTTTTTAGGGAAGAGGAGGAGGAGGTGGGGAGGGAGGTTGGGGAGGGGACGAGGAGGACAATGATGGCTTAGGGGTCCTAGGTGCTCTCTGGACTTGTTTTCTTGCAAATGTTTCATTATCAAACTAGGTAACTGTGAGGGGGAGGAGGAGGGTTGGGGAGGGAGGGGGACAAGTGAGAAGGAGGTTGTGGAGGGGAGGAGGAGGGGTAGGACAACAATGGCTTAGGGGTTCTAGGTGCTCTCTGAACTTGGTTGCTTTCTTGACAATGTTTCATTACCAAACTAGGTAACAGTGAGGAGGAGGGGGGAGGGGGAGAAGGAGGAGGAGGGTCACCAATTTCCAATGCATCCTCTTTTTTATTTTTTTAAATTATGCAATTGTGAAAGACAGCCACAAACGCACACACCAAAAAGACATAGCTGCTTTCAAGAGTTGCAGATAGGTGCTAGCTTCCCAGCCCAAGAAGCATTGTGTTGTCTTCAAACTCCAAGCAGTGCATAGCCCTAGAGAGATTGGGAGAGGTTTGAACAAGTGTGCATGCATCAAGACAGAGCAAGCCAATGCGCAAGTAACTCTTACCGGCTTTCGCTTTCTCCTCTTTGCAACTTTGACGGATTTTCTTCTGGCACACGTACGCCAGGACGATCAGAAGGATGACAAGACAAATCGACAACCCCACTGTGACCCAAAGAGCTACTGCTGGAAACAGAAGGTGTTGTCCTGAAAGGAGACAGAGATTGTGATTGGCAATGCCCTGGACTGGGATGACCCAAGGAAAACTCCACCACGTGGGTCTGATGCCACACCACACACCGCAAACAGCTGTTGGCTGCCAAGAATTTACTCAGAGCCCAAAGCCCCTAATGATGCAGCTAAATGCTTCAATTGTTGCTGTTTCTCAAGACTTCCCAGGAAACAGCAGGTTGAATTACCCTATAAAACACTTCATTAACCTTTAAATAATTATGCTAATAAATTCAAATAAATGCTGATCTATCACCCTTTGCTCGGAGAAGGAGAAGCTGAGCAAGGAGGCATTCAGCCTAATAGATTCCCTATGTGGCTTTCCATCGATGGGAGATTTTGGATGCCGGCAAGGCGACTTCGTGTCTGCCAATGTTTTACAGCTGAAAGCCTAATGAATAATCCAAGATAGAACCAAACCCACAATCTAACCAAATTCAGACTTGACCAAGGGTTGTATCCTCAGATGGGTTGCTGGGTAAATAGCATCCTCTTTGTTATGGGAGAGGGTCTCTTTTATGAAGATTTAAGTCTATTTTATGCAGACTTAAACATTGGGGGTGTCAGGCACATGCAGACCGAGCCATACGTGTATAGCCTAAGTCACCAACTTTCTTGATTTCCATCTATATTACAAGAATCTTCCCACACTGCTTGCCTTCTCTTTGGAACAAGCAAATAAAGTTTCGTGGATCTCAGAGAGGAAGTGTATCAGGTTTATATCTCTTGTGGCTACACAAAGACTCAAGGCTAATTCCCTACTTGACTCCTCCTTCCATTCCGGCTGGCAGTTTTCCAAAGGGGGATTCATAATCTATTTGCATGCACTCCACCCAAAAAACTTACTAACTGTCCTAGCATTTCTAAATGACTTCAGGATTATTTGATCACAGGCCCCCTGCCTGGTGCAGAATCTTCAGTTCAGAATGTCCATTAAGATGAAGTAAACGCTGAGTAACATTTTCCTTCAATGGTGAAGTAAAATAATTCTCCTCACTTCTTCTTTTCAAATCTCCCCCCCCCCCCAAAAAAAAGCACTCAAAACAAGATTCAGAAATCCAGGCTCATCGAAAACCAAAATTTGCAGGGCATAAATGTGATGTATGCGACTAAAATATCTGACTTACAAGGACGAGATGGATTTGGAAAATCATCTAAGTTAAACTAGTGAGAGATTTAAAAAATAAAAAAGAGGACATATTGAAAATTGGCCAGTCTGTGCTGTCAGGCAGTGGTGGGCTTCAAATAATTTAACAACTGATTCTCTGCCCTAATGATTTCTTCCAACAACCAGTTCACCAAACTACTCAGAAAGTTAACAGCCATTTCTCCCGAACAGTCGCGAACTGGCTGAATCTCACCACAGCTGTCGGATCTTTGTTGAAATTTCTCAAATGAAAAAGAGCTTGATTATTTCTGACATGCTGCCAAGCCGCTGCTGCTTTTTAAGAAGCTGAAATCTGCTCAATTTCTCCTCTTTTGTTCCAAGTTTTAAGACAAGGCTCCAAAGATGGAAGCGAGGACGTTTGATCACAATGGAGATGTCTGTTTGGCAGGTACATTTTCTTTTCATTAGTGAAGGAGAACGGTTAACATGGCTGATCTGGCCAAAGATTTGCTCCCATTCAAGGAAATTTCAATCCCAGGTGACGGAATGCTGGAGGAGGTTGTTTTTTATGCCAAATTCTGGGAAATTCCTTGTCACAACCACCTACAGGTACCCCTCGGCTTAAATGTTTCATTGAATGACTTCTCGGAGTTACCGTGGCAAGTGTTTTCTGAAAGTTTTTCATACTTAACGACCATTGCAGTATCCCTGTGATCAAAATTCAGATGCTTGGCAACTGACTCATATTGTCAAGCCCTTGTTAGAGTTGGACTCTGAGGGAGAGGAGGAGCAGCCGACAGGGAGTGGAGGTGTGGCTCTGGAGGTTGTAGAGGCGGCTGGGGAAGGGCAGAGACCGGCTGGGCAGTCAGAGGAAGAACCAGGCCCGTCCCTTCTTCATCCTAGGACACACAGGGAGGAACGGAGAAGGAAACAATTTGGCTTACGAGAGAGGAAGCGGCCATGGTCCCCCTCATTGGTTGCAACTGGGGAGAATAACATATAAGAGAGACGGTTAAAACACAGAGTTGTTAGAAGCAAAGTGTCTTTTATTCTGGGCTGAAGTTATCTTGGTTGGCGTCCTTCCAACAGACTGTGCCTTGTTATCTCCTTGAAGTTGGTAATAACTTATCCTGGTCCATTGTGGAAATTTCTTCACTGTAGTTTGTTTTGGTTTTTTATTTCACCGTTGTCTGCTCATTAAGTTCGGACTGTATTGTTTTCTTTTGAAGACTATTTTTGAGTAAGTTTTATCTCCAGCTGAGAATTATTGAACAGTGAGGCCAAGTTGGAGGCATTAAAGGACATTTATTTACGTTTTGGATTTTGTTACGTTTGTGCTACACTCCGGGTCATCACACATACTTGTGACCATTGCAGTGTCACGTGATCCCTTTTTGCAACCTTCTGACCAGCCAAGTTGATGTGGGAAACCAGATTCGCTTAACCATGGTGTGACTCACTTAGGAACCACAGAAACGGCCTCTCCGTTAACCCTTATTACATTCTTGGCAGGACTAGACTTCCTGTCTCAGGAACTTCTCTGGAGTTTTTTTCCCCCTCCTTTGCTGGTACTTTGCTTGTGTGGAGTCACCATTCAAAGTTACAAGGGCACTGAAAAAAGTGACTTATGACCCCCTTTTTCACACTTATGACTGTTGCAGCATCCCCACAGTCATGAGAGGCCAGGCGAGGAGATGCGTGTCTCGATGTGAGTGATATTGAGTTGGCCACGCCCAGCCAGTCACATGACCAAGCCACACCCACCAATTAAGCCACACCCACAGAACCAGTTCTGAAAAAAATTGAATCCCACCCCTGAAAGCAGCTGCATTTCAAATTCAGCAGATAAAAGTGAATATGGGACCCCAGGCGGGTGGGTGGGCCCAACAGCAGAGCGGTGGAGAGAATCAGTTTGGTCTCGCTGCTCATCACCACTACCGGCTCACCAGAACCGGGCCAAGCCAGTCAAATACCACCACTGCTGCAATCCTCCAATTCACTGAGCCAGATTGGATCCTGCAACATTGTCCTGGGACACGTATATTGGCCTCCATTTGTAAAAATGTCTTGGTTTTTTTTTTTTTAAATAACTTCTGTCCAAAGCTAAAGACATTAAGCCTTTTTAATTTTACAGAGGGGCCGCAGTGGCTCACGTGATATGACCAGATCCTGTGCAGTTCAGAGAAGCCCCAAATCCCACTCCTGGCTGGTCCTACCCATCCCACCCCACCCTGCCCCTCCCAGGAGTCACTCCCCCACGGCTCATTTTGAATGCAGGTAAGTGCAGGGATGTGCGGAGGGTCAGGGAGGGTGAAAAACGGGTCTCCCGGAAGTTCGGGAAGGCCATAAATAATCCCATTTCCATCTTCCAGAGAGCCTCCGGAGCCCGGGGAGGGCAAAATGCCCCCCTGCCATAGTGCAGGGGGCTGACTAAGCCATACCCACCATGGCCATGCCCATTCAGCAACCAGGCAGAGAACTCTTTGCTAATATTTTTGAAGCTCACCCCTGGGTAAAATGTTGGGCCTGCCCATCACTGAGGTGTACGGTTCAATTCCCGTGAGCGAATAAGCCGTGGAAGGGACAAAAAAGGAGCCTCCCCTGATTGCCTACTGGCATTCAGACATTCCGCAGGTAAGGTAACACCACCCGAAAGAAATCCTTTCACAGAGGCAGTCAGCCAACTCAGTGATCCCTGGCTAACACGTGCCATACACTAAATAAATAATTTTAACAGAGAAATTAAGTACAAGTAGACCTCGACTTACAACCACTTGGTGACCGTTACAGCAGCATTGAGTCTTCTCCACAGAGGTCGGCAGTCCCAGTTAAGTCCAACCTCCATCCCAGAAGAGCCAGTGTAGACCCCCTACTCACCGACTACCCAAGATTTCACCCTCTCCCCAAAAGGCCCATCACCTGTGATGGAGACGGAAGCATGGGTCACCTCTTGAAGCAAAGGATTCTTGATCAGGCAACTGTAGGTGCTGTTAGGCTCAAGCACTACCTGCAGGATACTCTGGACGTCAAAGAGTCCCTGCTCGTTGGCCACCTGGGAGGTGGTGATATTGTCAGTGATGTTGTTGCCATGGCCATCTTGCCAGAGCACAACAGCTTCAGGGTACCCTGAAAAGCTGTGGCATCTCACTTTGACTAGGTCACCTGGCTTCAGGTTCTTGCTAGGTTCCAAAATCACATTTGGCTTGGAGTAGGTAGCTAAAAAACGGAGAAGAATGGATGAGAGATGATTCAGGACCAAACCCATGGCAATAGCAATAATACTTAGATAGTCGTAAGGTTGAACAATGGCTGTAGGTCCCTTTTTCCACTTTGAATGGTCACTAAACCAACCATTGTAAGTCAAGCGCTCCTGTTGTGGCCTGTCAGCTACTGGCCCCTCCAGCAGACAAATCAGAAGAGGGGGAGGCGTGGGAGTCAGGGTCAGCATCAGGGCAACCTGGGAGCTCCAAGGGGGAAGAGGGAGTGGAGCTGGCAGATAGAGAGAGGGGCAGAGCCTGGGCCTTCTGTCAGCCTTCAGATGGAGAGTCAATAGCCCCCAGGTCTGGAGATGGCTGATGAGGAAGAGGAGAAACAGCCAGGTCCAGTGCCTGACTTGCAATGCACAGAAGGCAGAGGAGAGGAGAGCGGTGGAAATCTATGGGCTGGACCTTGGATGGAAGAGCCACTGCTGCTAGCGAAGTCCCACCCTAGCTTTGGGGAAACAAGGCAAGGGGCGGAGATGAATAGATGTGGCAGACATCCATTCATCAGCTTGCCAGACAGACTTGTAAGCCTGCAGTGAGAGAGGAACTTTTTTGCCGGGGCTGCCGGGCCTCCTAATAAAGGAATCTTTTGAGTTCACGTCAGAGGGTTTGTCGTGTTTGGGAATCTGGGTCAGAACATCTCCCTGTGGTTCAGAAAACAATCTTGCCTGCCTCCTTCCTTGAAGCTCACCTGCCATTTGAAGAGTAACAGCCGCCCTGCTGAAGTCCCGCACTTTGACAAAGCAGGTGAAGGTCCCTTCGTCAGAAATCTGCACTCGGCGTAGCAGTAGCGACATGTTGCCATGGGCCAGCTGGTCATAGAATAGGGCAGTGCGGTTGGCGTAAGTGCTGCCCTGGTAGGCCGGCTGGTCCTGGCCTTCCGTGAAGCCGTGCACCAGCTGGTTGGTGTCGGTCACCTGCCAGAAGAGGCTGAGCTCGTTCAGACTGAAATTGGCCTCCGGTGAGAAGGAACAGTGGAGAACGGCGTCATGGCCAACGAGGGCCACCACGGGCTCTTCGGAGACCTTGATTTCCACAGCTCCTGATGGAGAAGAGGACAACACAACACTTAAGACTTCACTGCTCAACCCCTTGCAAAAGCTTTGGTGATGAATCCTAGTACTCCAACTTTCCCTTTGCCAACTGCAGTCTCCATTGATGCAAGACAGGGATGTCCCATCACCCATGGTGCACCACAAACTAAGAATCCAAAGAATCCAAGAGTGCCAAATAATTGGCACTCTTGCTCAGCTCAGGTTGGCTGGTTTATTCCAAATGCCCCTATTTCAGAGGTGGTATTCAGCCAATTCTGATCAGTTCTGGAGAGCTGGTAGTGAAAAGTTTGAGTAGTTCAGAAAACCGGCCACTACCACCTCTGACTGGCCCTGCTCCCATTTATTTTCTGCCTCCCATTGAGTCCCAGATGATCGGCTGGGTCTTCTTTGGTTGCCCTGCACAGGAGAACGGAGCTGGAAAGCAGGTTAGTGGGGTGGGGAGGGAATGGAGATTTTACAGTGACCTTCCCCTGCCATGCCCACCAAGTCATGCCATGCCCACCAAGCCACACCCACAGAACTGGTAGTAAAAAAAATTGAATCCCACCACTGCCCTGTTTCATGTCATTTACAGCTCAGGCCAAGCCAGGCACTGTGGTTTGTGAACCCTTGTTGACCATTCAGTGTTCTAGAAAAACCCAACCCATTGTGTCTTGCTCAACAAAGCGTGTTTTAATTCACACTTGACTTTCTGCTTTTTTGGAATCCAGCCCTGAAGTGCAGAACCTCTTCCAGAAAGACCCTGGTTCTGTTCACACCCAACTTTGGACACCAAAATCCCCAGTGTGGGATAGCCTGAAATCTGAAGGAAATGTGCCCGTGTCTGAACAACATCCAGCAGCCAAATAGAAAAGGATGATCTAAAAAAATCGTATCACACAACAATCCAGAAGCTCATATGTTTACCTCTAGATGTCAGTCTAGCTTCATCACATCGGTTTTATGCCTCTTAGTAGCTCTGATTGCATTTTGAGGGAGGGAAACCAGTTAACTCCAAGCGTCAACACTCCAGAAAACTAAAAGACACTGCAATCTTTCATTCATGCACAGATGTGCTCTGCTGAGAACAAAGAACCAGTCAGATGTCTGATATGGGACTTCCCCTGGGAGAGGTGAAGCCTCCAAGAAGATTAGAAAAGCTTTTGACACTGGGAAGGGAGAAGAAATAAGTTCACTACTATAGGTAGTCCTCAACTTACAACCACAATTGGGGCCAGAATTTCCATTGCTAAGCAAGGAAGTCATTAAGTGAGTTGCCCCCAATTTTTTGCTACAGTTGCCATGGCATATGCTATCCAAGTCCTACTACTCTTTAGAAAACTGTGTTGGGGTCCTTTCTGAAACATTTCCCACATCCTCCCCCTTTCTGTGAGTAGAGAGACCTTTAACACACAGCTTGTAAGGTCTCTCCTTCTCTTTTCAGATCATTCCCATAGATCGCTGCATTTTAATGAGGTTAAAATTCAGGATGAAATATATCTTTTATTTCTGGATTTGTTAGATAATACCAATAAAGAAGAATATTTGCAGCTCAGGGTTGAAATGAGGAGTCCTTGGTGGTTTTCTTGCAGATGTTTCATGACCCAACTAGGTAACATCATCAGTGCATCAGAGCACTGCTGTCATGCCCTTGGTGGAGACTGACTCTGAAGGAGAGGAGGAACAGCCGACAGGGAGTGGAAGTGGGGCTCTGGAGGTTGTTGTCAGCCTTCAAGATTTTCTTCCTTTGCTTTGCATCTTTCGGCTGTCATAAGTAATGGGGGAAGGAGGGGGGGATGGTTATGGGAAGTGAGCTGGAGGTGTTACAAACCAGAACTGTATAAGCTGGGTGGTGGGGTAGATTCTTGCTTAGCTTTCTATCCTATGATATGCGCAGCTGTAACTCTTTATCAAACTATGTCAGGGTCAACGGACAGAAGCCTCATCACCACCTGGAGATGCCCACATGATGATATACACAACTTTTAATTGGATGAACCAGTGGAACTATTGGGGGTGGGAACTGTTGCCATGACTTTGTATATGCGATTTATGCCACCCATTTTCTCAGATTCAGAATTCTTTTGTTGCTACCACTTTGCATTTCAAGTAAAAGATCTCTTTTCTCTGATTAATGGAGTCTAAGTATTTCTTGGATTTTGAGAGGAGCAGAAGCTGACAGTTGTGGAGGAGGCCTAGGGAAGGGCAGAGGCCAGCTGAGCAGTCAGAGAAGGACCCAGGTCCATCCCCTATCCATCCTAGGCACACAGGGAGGAGAGGATAAGGAGAGATGTGGTCTACTTGGGAGGAGAGGTCCTTGATCCTCTTCATGGGCTGCGGTGTGAGAATGTAATTAGAGTTGGACCTCGAGTACTGGCAAACACTGGAAACAAAGCTGTTTTATTTGATCTGAAGTTATCTACGTTGGCATCCTTCCAACAGACTGTGCCTTGTTATCTCCTTGAATTTGGTAATTACTTCGTTTCCATTGTGGAAATTTCATCGTTGTAGTTTGTTTGGTTTTTTTATTTCACCTCTATCTGCTCATTAAATTCGGACTGTATTGCTTTCTTTGAAGACTATTTTTGAGTAAGTTTTATCTTCAACTGAGAATTATGAACAGTGGGGCCAAGTTGGAGGCATTAAAGGACGTCTTCGCTTTCTGAAGACGTCTCCGTGGTCATGTGGCCGGCTTGACTAAACACCGAAGGCACATGGAGTGCTGCTTAAACCTTCCTACCAAAGTGGTCCCTATTTTTCTACTTGCATTTTTACATGCTTTTGAACTGCTAGGTTGGCAGAAGCTGGGATAAGGAATGGGAGATCACTCCATTGCGTGGTGATAGAGATTCAAACCGCCAACCTTTCTGATTGACAAGCTCAGCATCTTAGCCACTGGACCACTGAGTCCCCTATACGTCATCCTTAACCAAATCAAACTTGGAACTGGGAAGGCAGAAGTTAAGAAGGAAAATCCATGATGCTCCTCTTACTTACCTAGCCAAGTGGGCAGGAGAAAACCCAGAAGCAGCAGCTGGACACAGAGCTTCCATGCAAAGGAAGAGTCCTGGGAGCCAGGAGACCCACAAGTGTTGGAGCACATGGTCAAGAGAAAGCAGTGGTCCTCTTCCTGAAGGAAAACCAAACAGGGTAAGACGTTGGAAAACACCAGGTTTATTCTCCATGTTAGGTAGACTATGACTTGTGAAAAGTCCAAGCACACTGATGGGTTGCTACCAGGATAGTCTAGGGCTGTAGGCTAGAAAAGAAAGATCCTGGGAAAGAGAATGGCAAACCACTTCAATAATCTATCAGCGTTCCAGAAAACCTCAACTCCAAACTTCTAAAGCTGACACAATCCTTCCATAAAACATCCACATAGGAACCAGAAGCTCTCCTTGATTTATAGCAGGATTTTTGGGGTAAGATACCTTCAATAACATTCTTAGATATGGCATGAGATGTTCTGCCTTGACTTCCCAGTTTGGCCAAATGATGCATATCATCACCATCTATGTAAGCCCCCTCCTTGTCTCTAACTCTCTTGGCTTCCAATACTTTAGTGTAGGGGAAGGACTGGCGGATCCTGTGGTTGAATCAAAAGAGGAATCAGCCTAGAGTCTCTAAGTAGTCACAAACAAAAGTAGTCCAATCTGTTTTGAATTTTGTTGACCCTTAATCCAAAGCTAAAATACTGCCAACCTTTAATTGAGTAGATTAATGTCAGATACAAAATATCAGAAGTACATGAAATTCTAATTAAATTGATTTATTACTAATCATGCCTCTGCACAAAACTCTACTCAGCTAATACTTAGCACTATCGTGACATTAATTAAGAGTCAACTTAATTCAAGAGGGGTTGGACTTAGTCTGTTTGTGGCTACATAGAGATTCTAGGCTGATTCCAGTTTTGACTCCAACCACAATCCTTCTTCTACATTTGGGAAGAAACTCCTTCCTTGAGGATGCATCCATCTGTGTGATCAGAGAGAGCTGGAAGGCCAGAAGAAGCAGCCACAAAACCAACAATTTCAGTGCTATCTTCAACATCAAGTCAGCTCAAGAACATTCTCACAACCTATTCCAAATAAATTCTCAACCAACCTCTGAAGAATAAGATAGACAAATTAAAGCTTTTTGAAGAGAAATTACTATTTGGCACAGCACTAAGGTGTGTTTTAATCTTCTAACTGAAATTCACTTCTCCCCCAAAAGATCCATCAGATGTTTTGCAAAATCCTGGAAGTTATATCAGCTTCTTTCTTCTGCTATCTTTTCTCCACCCATTCTTGGCTCTCTAATTATGATTGTGACAAGCATATTTATTTGACATCTACAGAAACTATTTATAAGGTCTTCTGGGTTTATATTTTTAGCCTCCTTCTACCAGGACTCTTCTGCTTTCTCTTTCCCTACCAACAGAACCCTGTAATTGTCAAGGCGATCTTTGTTTTCCTGCCAGCAAAGTGTGCCAACTGCATTACATGGCTGAAAATTCAAGTGTGCAAGATAACACACAACGCCAAATTCTCCTAAAAGGCAAGCTTAGAATGACTTCCCCCTCTGGAATTGTGCTTGGACAATCATCTTAAAAGTCTAATACACCAATTAAATACATAATACAATTTTGTATCAACTGGATTTTGAAATGCTTGCTTCCATTCACTTTTCCTGTGTGATTGTGCAAACAATCTATCTTTGGGCTAGCCTTGGCAAGTCCAGCTGTCTTATGCAGTCCTCAAAACATTCGAAAGAGTCATTGAAAAGGAACAGCCTGGTCTCAGGACTATTAGTCAGGCCCTTTCTTTGCAGAAGTGAAATTTACAAAGCTCAGTCAATCCGCTGTCAGTTTCCTTGGCTTCAAAAAGAAAATCAGGGGGATGATTTCAGTTTTAAAAAAGGGGAATTTGTGCACCAATCTTTCTCAACGGAAGTGAGTTGGAATGATGGTCTTTGGGATCATTGGCCAGCAATGAGGGCTGAAAATGTTGGAAGGTATAAACCCCCCAAAATCTGGAGGTTATGTTGGTCTAGGTGCTCCCATTGAATTCATCATTGGAAGCTCCTTCTCAAAAGGAGCTTCCAATGAAGGCTAGACCGTTGCAAGAATTGGGAATGTCTAGTTTAATGAAAAGAAGGACCAAGGGTGACTTGAGAGGAGTCTTCCAATATCTGAAGGGCTGCCACAGAGAAGAGGGAGTCAACTTATTCTCCAAAGCACCTGAAGGCAGGCCAAGAAGCAACAGATGGAAACGCATCAAGGAGAGAAGCAACCTGGAACGAAGGAGCAGCTTTCTAACAGTGAGAACAATTAATCAGTGCAATGGCTTGCCACCAGAAATTGTGGATACTCCAACACCAGAACTGTTTAAGAAGAATTTGGATGGCTATTTGTCTGAACTGGTATAGGGTTTCCTGTTTTGAGTAGGCAGTTGGACCTTCAAGGTTCCTCCCGACTCGGTTATTCTGTTATTTTTTCCATACCAATGGAGGTTTTCAAGAAGAGATTGGACAGCCATTTGTCTGAAATGGTATAGGGTCTCCTGCTTAAGCAGGGGGTTGGACTAGAAGACCTCCAAGGTCGCTTCCATCTCTGATATTCTGTTCAATTGCACTAACTAACCAGTCGGACTAAGGAAACTGCCCATCCCTATTCAACCAGAGAAAAGAATGGTTTCCCCTAGGCCCTGCTCATTCTTTTCCCTGGACCTAATGACTTCTTGGTCTCTGGAGAGAGGATGGTGAAAAGAGCCATCTAGCCAATCTTCCACAATGAAGTCATCCCACCAAAGGAAACAGATGGCCAGCTGTGCCACAACAGTGGTGTCCTACCCAAAGGGAGATTTCAGGAAGTGAGGATGTATCGTTTGAATGACACATACACAAAGAGACGGACACCCTTTGAAAACTGGCATTCCCACCAGAGGCTGGGAAGTGGCTTTTGTCCACAACATGAGTTAGAGTGGGTTAATTCTCAAATTGAGGCCAAGAAAGTTTTTTTTTCCATTCTTACGCGATCAGACCTGGCAACTGGTCGGGAGAGACCACAATCTGCTTTGCTTTGACAACTTCACCACATCCACCCGATGTGGTCGTTTGTCTGGCTCCAAGCCCAGCTGGCCACATGGAAGTTCCCTGGTGTGGCCACAATTTCAGTTTTCTAAATCAACATTAGACTCTGGAGGTCCAGCTTTCTAAAAGGGTTGGGCAAATGGGAAGATTAGATAAGTAAGAGGAGGGGGGATAGAATAGAATCAAGGAGAACAGAACAGAAAATAATCAGAACAGAACTAGAACAGGGGAAAGGAAGGGGAAGGAAAGGAGGGAAGAGGAAGGGGAAGAGAAGAGAAGAGAAGGGAAGGGAAGGGGAAAGAAGGGAAGGGAGGAAAGGGGAAAGAAAGGAGGGGAGGGGAAGGGAAGNGGGAAGGGAAAGGAAAGGAAGGGAGGGGAAGCAAAGGGAAAGGAGGGGAAGGGAGGGGAGGGTAAGAGAAGGGAAAGGAAAGGAGGGGAGGGGAAGGGAAGAGAAGAGAAGGAAAGGGAGGGAAAAAGGGGGAGGGAAGGGGAAGGGAAGAGGTGAGGAGAGGAGAAGAGACACACAAACAGACATATACAAACAGAAAATCCAGTCTAAAGTACAGCTTAGGTCACATTCCCAGTCTCTGAGATGCAAATGGTAAGTTTTTTGGAACTTTTACCCGGATCGCAATTCGGATTAAGACCCCGCCGCCATCACCCCTTCCCCTTCCAGCCTCCCAGACAGAAAGGTGCTTTATGGATCCTTGCCCAAGGACCCTCCCCGACCACCCCCCCGCCGTTCTCCCCGGAGAGGGGCTGGCTGACGCCCGTAAGGTGAACCCCGCCGGGTGGGTGGGAAGCTCAGCTCTCTTCCCTCGCCTGACTGCGAACTTTTCTCGAGACCTACGTGGCCGGCCGAGAAGGGGAGTCCGAAGCCAACGAAGCGAAACCCAGCCGCGGGAAGCTCAGATGCCGAGAAAGACGCGCGGTCGGAGTTACACGAAATCGGGACCCCGTTCCAGGGCTTTTGTTTTTGGCAAGCAGGCGCGGCGACGGGGAGGGAGTTGGGCCAGGAAAAGCCCCTTCCAGCTCCCTTACCGATCCGGAGGGAGGGAGGGAGGCTGGGCAAGACTAGGTCGGCTTCCTTCCCTCCGGCGAAGCCACCCCTCCTTTCCCTGCACCCCTTTCCCCACACCATCGGACTTACCCTGCCCCGCAACCCAAATCCGTCCAAGTTGCGCCGGCCAGCCTTGGGGGACCTGGGCTGCAACCTTACCCGACCGTCCTCTTTCCTCCTCCTCCTCCTCTTCCTCCCGCCGCCCTTCCTTTCCAGGGCCGGCTGTAGACAAGGGCGGGTCTCTCCACCCGTTTCTGCGTTCCCTCCGGCCGTGCAGATCCCAGCTTGTCCGGCAACCTCCGCAGGGAAACCTCCCTGCGCCCTCGAGGGCAAGAGCCGGAGGGAGCCGAGCGGAGTGGAAAAGGAGGCAATCCCAGCCCCCTGGCTTCCGGGGTGGGGAGATCGGGGATCTGGGTACTGGGGAAAGGGGGGGGGAGGGGGGCCAAGAGGGAGGAGGGGAAAAGGGAAAAGGAGAGAAGGACTCAGGGGTGGCGTGGTAGCGGTGTTCCTGTGTTTGAAGGGGCTGCTACAAGGAAGAGAGGGTCCAAAGCACCAGAAGGCAAGGCAAGGAGCAACGGATGGCAACTCATCAAGGAGAGGAGCAACCTGGAATGGAGGAGAAACTTCCTTGAACTTGTGAGGACAACTGGCCATTGGAACGGCTTGCCACCAGAAGTGGTGGACGCTCCATCACTGGAGCTTGTTATTTATTTAATTTATTTGTTTCATTTTGTCAAGCAATTATAAGATGACAGGTGTAAGCATAAACATAGTTATAAATACATGAAATGGATACAAATAAGAAAATGCATATGGCCACTGCTAAGGATTCTGGGAGCTGAAGTCCAGCTGGCTTGGACTGCAGGCTGGGAAGCCGATCTAGAGACCACCTTGCAAAGTGACATATTCTTCTCTGCATCTTTGCAACTGGGACTGCAATACATTGTTTCCAAAGGAGGAAATTGCATGGCGTATATACATATGTGTGTGTGTGTGTGTATATATATATATATATATATATGTGTGTGTGTGTGTGTGCTGTTCAGCTTCCTTC
>BHFT01029290.1:0-19369 GCA_004320025.1 Laticauda laticaudata
AATGTTTTACATCCTCTTTGCATCCATTGGCGCAGTGGGACCGGGACTTTAGGAGTGCATCATTGAGCCATCTTCTGTAGAGCAGGTATTGCTATACTCTGAATAAATCCTCCACAGATGTTTTTCACTGCTATTGATCATCCAATCTGTTTTTCTCCAGTTTCTCTCAACATATTCTTGTGTACCAGATCATTATTTAAGAAGAACACATCAATTTTCTAGCTAATTGAAAGTGATGGAAATTGTGGTCTATTGTATTTGCAAGCATCAATTTAGAGAATAAAGTAAGTTTTGCTTATTCCTTTAAAATAACAATTAAAAAATCCCAATTGCCTCCATTCCCCACCGCCCACCCCCAGAAAACACTGTTTAAAACTTTATCCTACAATATGGATAGCTGTTGTTTTCAGTGCATTATATATTGAGTTAGTAGGTTTGCAATGTACTGCATATTTTTTTTAGATAAAAAAATTGTGAAACATTTATTTAAGTCTAGTTACCCTTGACTAATAGTGTAATTAATTTTGTTGTATTTTGATTAATGTAAGCCAGTATATTATATGATACAAGTGAATACCCCCACAAAATACCTTTAATATTATTGTGTTCTTTGTTAGATTTTATTTGCATATTAATTGATTTGATAACTTTCTCAATCTGTCCAAATGATTCAAAGTTCTTCATACTATACTTTGATACTGATTGATCAAGATACATCTTTTCTAGTACAGAAGATTCACATAAATCATCAGATATTTTCATTTCTTTTGATGATGATTGCACTAAAATGTAGCCTATTATATTATATATTCATTCTTTTTATTAGTCTTCCTGATTAAAAGTTGTCTTGATGAGAAAAGATAGCAAATTTGGCCTTATTTGGATACCTCATAAAGATTAAGACTAGGTTTACATATGTTAAACCCAGTTTTCTTTAATCATTGTTTGGTGAATAAGTCATCTGTCTTAATAACAGATTAAACTCTAAACTATGTTTTACAAGCCGTATCTGGTGGGTTCTGAGGCATGTAAGCCAAAACCGAAAAAATCATCTTCATTCTTGACTCCTTCTAAGAAACAAGCCAAAATATTTTATGGGTGGTGAAGGTGGGTTTGTGCTATTTCTCCATTATGTAAATGGAGTACAATATGTGGAAAACTGGAAGTGCCAGGAAATGCAAGAATAATATAAAATTAATATGATTATTGATACAAAATATTTGAAATGAAAAGAAATTGCTCATCGTTTTTGAAATACAGTTGCAACACAATAATATTGTTTTCTCAAGTTGGTGAATCGTTTGTGTAAAATAGATAAAATAACTCATTTTTAACATTTTTAATTCATCTCTGGCACCAGAACTCTGGGACTGACATAGGAAGAATTGACTAATAAACTTAGGAATACAGACAGGCTGATTACTTTTGTGAAGGATGATTTCCAAGTCTTGGCTCATTTTTACTTCAGTACAAAATGAGTAATTATGAGACCACTAAATGCTTCCATTATTTGATTTTAGGAATGAAATTGACTAAACCAGTTTGACAGAGCTGACCCTGTCATCAGACAAAATAAGAAAGCAGTCTCAGGTAGCAGATGCTGGAAAAAATAACATAGTGGCAAGGTGCATTGGCCAAAATTCCACTTCAAAAACAGGGTTTCCAAGGTAGCTCACTGTCCTTAGATGCCATCTGCTGAAGAATAAAGATTCAAGATTGAAGAAAAAAATAATGGAAAGCTACAGCACAAATTTATCTTGCCTTTGTCTTAGGTTGAAAAATAAATTGAATCTGTTCAGGATGAGCTGTTTTATTAAAACAGTAGTCACTGATATACATGCAAGCATGGGAAAAGATGGCGTGATGGGAAAGAGTGAATAGATGACAAAGACAAAGAGTGAGTGTGTGAAAGGAATCAAATGATGTATTTTCAACATAGCTACTGTACATTGTACATTCTCCATTTATAGTATTTCAGGTTTTTTAAAAAAAAATGCTTGATATGTTTTGTTTTAATAATATGACCTTTTTCAAAGGGCAAGGTAGGACAGCAATTTCTTCAAATTAGTCTATTTAATATAGATAAGTGAAAAAATTATTCATTTGAAAAATACTACTTAATCAAGAATCTTGGTAGGGATGGCGCCAAAACACAGTGTGAATATACAGATTGAGCAATTTGATGACATCACTGAAGGCAAATAGAGACTGCATAACAGAAAAGGAAATATTTTTGGTCAGAGATGATATGAGAAAAGTCTGTTAAAGCAAACAAAAGTCACTTGTTAGTCCTTCTAAAAAGGCTGACAAAACTGGCATGGTTTTGATGGAGCATTACTGTTCAGGCAGCTTTCCCTCTTTCTATGTGCAAGATATCCAACCTCCACATGCAACTGTTATAAATAACTGTGACAAAGCAGGGTAATAATAAACTATACCCTCTGGTAACACATGTGAATAAATTTGGTATAAAAACAATCTGAACTAGATTAGAGAAAATAGAAATGGCCCTCAGAAATCTTGTGAACTGAACTAAAACTCTTACACACTTCCTCACAAAATCCTCAAATTTTGGCCTGGGCTGAGACTCCTACTGTGCCCTTTGTTTAGTTTTAGTGAAATGTCAACAGCATTTCACAAATTTTTGTAAAATTCTCTTGGATTTTTTCACTGCAGCACTGCTGTTCTTCCAGCCTCAACAACTAGAAGCTCCCAAACTCACACTGAGTCATAACTGACATTTCTATATCATGCAAAAATAAATTGGCACAAATGATGTAAAAAGATTAGTTATATAATTATACAAATTACACAAATCATTAAATATACCATAAATATGGATTTAATGGAATTTTTTTAATGCAATGGTTGTTTTTCCTCCCAGACAAAAGTGCAGTCATATGGTTCATACTTGGAGCTCCAACTGAATTTAACAGCCCAGCCACACCTGCATGGACATTCATTGATGCCCATATATTAATTTCTGTCAGCACTGTTTCTGCTTGTCATGTACAGTGGGATAATGGACATATACAGAAAAGAGAATGAAACATAGAATTAGATTTACACAAAGGTGAGGGGAGGTTAGGTCAGCTTTCATGCCTTTGCTTCAAGAAAGGCTGCAACTGGATTATTTTCATTGAAATGTTCAAAGATTTACTTCAAGGGACCTGGAAAAGATCAGATGAATCGCTTGTATCTAGTGTGCAATATTTACTCATTATTGAAGAATCCATTAAATAGAGGGGCAGTGAATCAGTTTGTTGCACAAAGCTATTCAGTGGTCAACTGTACACTGTCAGAGAGTTCATGAAAAAGTCATTAGCTTGCCTCCCTTCCTCTTTCACTGTCAGGAAGCATCATGTCATAAATAGAGTGGCTTGTCTAGCAAGATATCAATCTATCTAGGTATCACCCACTTCCTGTCTCTGGCCATATGTTTCTTTTATTTATGTCAAGAAAATAGCATTTACACAACCGCTGCAAGTTGTTTACAGAAGTTTAACTCCTGTGATATAGTCCCGCTTGTGTTGCATGCTTTTAACCCATAGATAATACATGAGCTTGTACATTTTAAAATATGCTACTGCATGCACAATAGAATAAACATAGACCTGAACTGACAGCACCATCTGCCAAACACAGTTGATGTCAGGGGACTGGTCTCTGCACACTATTCTGCCTCTTTGCTCTTGAGATTATAATATTTGAAAGGCATAAATAACCTATTTTTTCCAGTTTTATTGATTATTCAAATTCCTTGAAAATAATTTCACCCAAGCAGCAGAACTCTATTTGGAGCTATGGAATGAGTATAGTGATGAGTGTGCATATGTGATCATCTTGATAGAATTATGTGAGTCATAGTGAAAATATTTGGGAAGAAGGGCGCCAGACTGGAGAATTTGGGGAAAATTTTAATCTTGTGACAAATGTTTACAAACAAATTTTGGGGTGTGAAAATTGTGCTCTCTTCAAAGCTAAAACTGACTTTTAGGAAGGAAGGAAGGAAGGAAGGAAGGAAGGAAGGAAGGAAGGAAGGAAGGAAGGAAGGAAGGAAGGAAGGAAGGAGGGAAGGACTATCATTATTGCTAAATGTATATTGGAGACAAGTCAAAGTCAAAAGGCAATCTGCCAAAATCTTTAAAACAGCCCTTGAAATATGGAATGAAATGGAAACAGAGCCATAAAAACTGAGCCTATATGCCTTTGGATTGTTCTTCTCCTGGACATAGCCATGCCCTACAGACCTTTAGCAACTGAGACCCAGATATTTCCTAGGACTTTGTCAGATGAGGTCCTCAAGGGTGAGCTATAGAAGTTTTCAGTTCTATGTTCCTTTTAATGTGCTATTTCATTATTTATGGTTTTTCAACTTATATACACAACTCAATCATATACCTTGATTTGAGCATTCATATGCATGCAAAAATAGGAAGAAAAAAATTTAGATTCAGTGACCAACAGATTACCCAAGTAAAAATATATCAAGAGGGAGAAGAATTGAAAATGATTCTTAATTTTACCATTATCCAAAATGTTCTAAAAATGGTTTGGTTGATCTCACCTAGGCAAGCAATGGTTTTATTTTGGTTTTTTGAAAATTATAAAAGAATTAACCCTTTATGCCTTTCCTTTAATCTCCCAGGATCTCCCCTCACGATGTTCAAGAAATGACACAATATAGCCTTATGAACCCCTTCACTTTATCCAGAACATCAACTATAGATCTGATATTTGGCAGAATTGTTCCCTAGCATAGATATTACTGTTGTTTCAAATTTAATCATGTTTTTTTCTCAATTAACACATTGGTCAGCAATTTTTATAGTAAGATTTAAAGATATAGAGTGTGGTTCTTAGTTGCATCAAATGTTATGAGTATTAGTATCATTCATTCCAGGATATAGAAGAAGAATTCATCACAGCCTTACAAATTTTAATTTTCCCACAAATTTCATCACTATCTGTTGAAAAGAAAATGGAGGTGGTTCCATTTTTCCCATTCTAGTTTAATAAGAAATGGAGCACCTTCCACTTTTGAGGTGAATACCATGGATTCTAGTCTCAAATTAGAATTAATTTTTAAAGTGATCCAGATTAGATCATGTCATTTGCTGCATTGTAGAGTAGGTGGACTCTAGACCATTCCTAATTTGTTTTCCTTTAAAATACCTAGTATTGACAAATGGATGTAAAAAAAAGGTGGCAGGTTCTGCGAAATGAAGTATGTAGAAATACTTGAGATATATAAATATTAAGTATAGAATCATGTTACTGCCTTTGCATGTTAACCAGATTGTCTTCATCGTAAAGCCATTATGAGTTTCTTAAGCCATAGACTTTCAATAATGAGCAAGAAATAGAGTTGAAATGATTAGCAATATGATATTGTATTATTGAGCAATGATCAAAGCCTTCTGATCGGTAAACTACAATATATTCAGCAGGGTTGTAAAACTTGGCAAAAACCTGAGGCAAGGGGGAAAACATGTATGTACACAAATTATAGAACATTGGAGTATATGTAAATGCCTAGTTGTTAAAACTCTTCACAGATATCAGTTGACTATTTTATAAAATGTATACCTTGGTTCGCAAAAGAAGTATGTTGATACATAAAGTTGAAAAATAGGATTATTATTGTTTAAGGTACATTGAAAGGATTTTTTTGTTTATAAGGAAAATAGCCTTTTTGCCTGTTTTTCTCATTTTCAGCTATTTAGGAGCAGCAAGTAGTAGGTAAAATGTTAATGCTGAAAGCAGAGGAAGCTGTCAACATTCAACCAAAACAAAGAAAGTTGTGTGTTCTGGAGATGTCAGAAAGCAGAAAAAAGCAAAAATAAATGAATAGTCAGAACATTGCCACTGCATAAATTTCTACTTTCTACTGTAAAACTCTCAGCAATATTTAGATTATCCAGGTAAGGGTAAGTATCTGAGTGTTTTTAGCACTGACCTTGTAGAGTATCATAATACAAACTTACAGTATTTGTGGTCTTTGATGCTCTTTGAGCTTGGTGATTTTCTTGCAGATGTTTCATTACCTAACTACTGTAGATAACATGATCAGTGCCGGAAGGGAATTAATTCTCTGTTTATATACAAGTAGCTCACTCTATAAGCATTGGAATATTCTTGGTAGTTCCTTGATTAAACTGTTTAAGGCCCTGTCACACTGGCTGATGGATGCAAAACGTTTGTAAAAAGGACACAGTGGACGAGAAAAATGTTCCACCGTTGTTATCCGCTCTCAAAAGGGGCAAAAATTTGCATAACCAAGAGTGGACAACACGAAAAGGAACGGACGGGGGAGGACGCAGGGCCGGATGGAAAGCGGATGCTCCACGGAAGCCTAGTGGATGGAAGTGGATGAGAGCGGATGGCAATCTGCAAGGCTTCCGGGGGACTGCAGCAAAGAGGACGCGGAACGGAAAGAGCGGATGGCAGAGCAGACACCGAGCGGATGAAGTGGATGGCACAGCGGAAGCCGAGCGGATGAAGTGGATGCAGAGCAGAAGACTAGCGGATGCCTAGCGGATGCCTAGCGGATGCCTAGCGGATGCCTAGCGTTCACTGCACAATGCGGGGAGGATGCATCGGCGTCAGCCCCGTGGATATAAAAGGAGGCAGCTCCCAAGCAGGTCACACTCAGAGGAAAGACCTGCTTCCAGACACATCGACTTGCCTTGCCAGCCTTCCCTGCCTGCATGCCTGCCTGCCAGCCTTGCTGCCTGCCTTCCTGCCAGCCTGCCTGCCAGGCTCCCTGCCTGCCTGCCTGAAAGCCTGCTGCCAGCCTGCCTGCCAGCCTTGCTGCCTGTCTGCCAGCCTGCCTGCCAGCCCCTGCTGCCTGCCTGCCAGCCTTGCTGCTGCCTGCCAGCCTGCCTGCCAGCCTTGCTGCCTGCCTGCCAGCCTGCCTGCCAGCCCGCCTCGCCTGCCCGTAACGCCTGCTGTCAGCCTGCCTGCCAGCCTTTGCTGCCTGTCTGCCTGCCAGCCTGTCTGCCAGCCTTGCTGCCTGTCGGCCTGCCAGTCCTACCTGCCTGCCTGCCAGCCAGCACCCCACAACCATGGGGAAGAAGAGAAAGCCTCAGCCATCTGCTGCCAAGCCCTGGCAAAAAGGACAGGGCCACCCTCCCACCCCTGGCCCTCACACTTTTGTCTTTTTTTTCTGGGGCTTCTGAAGCACGGGCTCACTTGTTCTGGGCTGGGGCTTCTGCTGCTTTCTGCTTCTGGAGGAGCTGATGATGCTGCTTATGGCGGTGGTCGTTGTCTGCTTGCGTGCTTCCTACAGATGCTGCGTCTGGCGGTGGTGCTTCTGCTGGTGTGTGCTGTACTCTGCTGATGCTGCTTCTGGCGGTGTGCTTCTGCTGATGCTGCTTCTGGAGGAGCTGGCTGAGCTGCTTATGGCGTGTGGTGCTTCTGCTGGTGCTTACTCTGTGAGAGCTGCGCTTGTTCTGGCGGTGGTGGCTTCTGCTGGTGCTTACTCTGCTGAAGCTGCTCCTCACTCTGGGTCCTGCTCATTCCTGCTGGTCCGCTCGTCCTGCTGGTACTGCTCGTTGCTCCTGGTCTTGCTCGTCCTGCTGGTCCTGCTCGTGCTCCTGGTCTTGCTCATCCTGCTTGGTCCTGCGTCGTGCTCCTGGTCCTGCTGGTGCTCCTGGTCATGCAGGTGCTCCTGGTCCTGCTTGGTGCTGCTGGTGCTTAACTCTGCTGCTGCTGATCCTGGTCCTGCGGGGTCCTGCTTCTGCTGATCCTGGTCCTGCTGGTGCTGCTGGTGCTGCTGGCCGCTGCTGGCGCTGCTGGGTGCTGCTGGTGTTTACTCTGCTGCTGCTGCTCCTGGTCCTGCTGCTCCTGCTGCTGCTGCTGCTGCTGATCCTGGTGCGTTGCTGGTGCTGGTGCTGCTGCTGCTGCTTGTGTGAGGAGCAGCCCCTAAAACCTGGAAGCCCCTCTGATGAGGCCCATGTGGTCCTGCCAAAGGGAGGAAGAGGCATATGCGAGAACAGGAGAAGGAGCGAATCCTCCATCGAGGAGGAACATGAGGATGAGGTGCTGGAGTGCCTGAGGAGGAGAATGAGTATTCTATGGCGGAAGGGACACGAGGCTCTATCGAGACACAAAAGGAAGCAGGCTGCTTGGAGAGAGAAGGCGGAGAGCCTGGGCTACACTTTGGAGGTGCTCCTCGGCTGGTGTGAGAGCACATGCACACCTTGTACGGGAAGCTGCACTCCAAGAAATCTGGCCAGGCCACGGTCAAGCTGACAGACAGCAGAGACCTATGTCATGGCCAAGTGCAGCTTCCTGGAGGGTGAGATCCGCCACCGGCAGCCCCTCACACAACCCTGTCTCTTCAGGCAGCCCACAGAGAGCCAGTCCTCTTCAGCCGGAAGTCAGCTCCTTGTCACCAGGCAGGTGTCTGTGGAGCGTCCCACGGCGGGAGACCCTCCGACAGCTGTTCGTAACCATGGGAGTGCGTGGGGGACTCCCTGGCGCAATGGGAGAAAGGAGACGGCACTTCCCACCACAGTCCAACCCGCATCCACCCCCAGCTCCACCTCCACAGAAAGGCAGAGAGCCAGACAGGAGGGGCAGAGCCACACTGTCCTGCCGGAGATCAGGGACACCATCAGGAGCAGCGTAGATCTCCTCTCTCAGCTGGTACACACCGACTCCTCATCCTCCAACCGCAAGCCCTTCCTCACCTATGTGAACCAGACCCTCACAGACATTGCGGAACCCCAGTACCAGGTGGTGAAGGACAGGATCACTGATCTGCTTCACAACCCTCCAGATCGCCAGATGAAACCTTGCTCCCACCCAGTCCAGGTCTGCTTCCTCCACCCCCAGGTGATGTCCCTCCCATTCCAAAGCTTTCCATAGGCCTCACCTACCAGGGCTACGGCTACTAGGAGGTCCAGCAGCACAGGCAGCAGCCCTTCCCAGTCCAGGCACAGGTTCATCGGACGACACCATTGCCACCGGTTCCACTGATGCCACCGATGCCACCCACGCCACTGCTGCTATGTACACCACCCACGCCACCCACGTCACAGATGCCACCCATGCCTGTCTCTCACCCAGCTGCCAGACCAGACAGCCGCCACTACACTGCTTCTTCCTTCCACCCCACAGCCAAGCAGCCGGCCTCAGTACATCTGTCATCAGTACTGTGGCTGACACTCCATGGCATGGAGGAAGAGCTCTCAGCTGAGCCAGCTGTCTGAGATCTTGCCTCAAACAAACCGTCCCCTGTTGTCTCTCTAGGCCAGGAACCCCATGTGGCGCTTCAGACCAGCACTCCAGCAGCAGCCACCTCCCACAGTACCTGGACCCTTCACCCCTGAGACTGGGCACACCTCTGAGTGATAGAGAAGAGTGCCAGAGACTGGGTGGCTACCTGTAGACTAAATTTGGACACTTTGACTTGGGTCATTTTCTTTTACAGCTTGTTATTAATAAAGATTATCTTTGCTTCACACACTTGCCCTCATTTATTTTTGTAAATAAAGTCTTGGTGGAAACTTTTAGAAATGGTTGAAGCCTTTGCATGCTTGTGGATAGGTAAGGATAGCATAGGGTGGGAAGGAATACCTTTGGGAATGGGTAATAACTGTGGGATGGGCAGGGATACCTGTGGGATGGGTTAGGATATCTATGGATGGGTTAAGATAGCTGGGGTATGGGCAGGATACCTTGGGATGGGTTAAGATAGCTGTGGGATGGGTTGAGATAGCTGTTGGGGACAGATAAACCTCCATGCAAGCATAGTGGGACCGTATGGTTCCACCATCCCAGGTGGCCACACTTATGGCCCCTTCATTATCACTAATGTAATCATTGATCCACATTATGTCAACATTAAACACAACTCTTTATAAATGCCCTGTTCATTGTAGGCCCACCCAACATCCATGGCCCAATCTCATCAGTGTGATGAGACAGGCTGAAGGAAGCATCCATTAAGCATCTATCATCCTGTCTTGCCACTCCACTGCCTCAGCTAGGGAGTTGCACGAGTGTTTCAGGAGGTTGTGCTGCTTTCTTCCCTTCATGTGAGGCTCTGTTGGGGCCTTGCACAATCCTCAGTGTCTATCAGGTTTCATCTTTGCCTCCATTCCCCGGGCTCCATGTCCCCATTGCCTTGTTGGAGGTCCACGAGCCTGTTCTGCAACACTGGGTAGCGGTTGTTGCATGAGATTGTGCAGGATGCAGCAAGCTTCCACGATCCTCCTCACGGTCTGTGGGCGATGCTGCATGGTGGTGAGAAGTACCTGGAACCTGTTGGCCAGGATGCCAAAGGCGTTCTCCACCACCCGCCTTGCCCAGGACAGCCTGTAGTTGAAGATCCTCTCTTACGGGTGAGGCATCTGGAGGTGTAGGTCTTCATGAGGTAGGTTCTGAGGGAGAAGGCGTCATCCCCCATGATGAAGTAGGGCACATCTTGCGTGTCGTTGGGCAGGGGTCTGGATCTGGGAAGTCCCATATGAGGTTGCGTTCCAGCCCTCCATGAGGTCACTGGCGTTGTACACCTGGGCATCTGAAGCTGACCCCTTGCCTGAAGCATTGATGTACATGAACTTGTAGTCAGCATGAACCATGGCAAAGAGGATGATACTGAAGAAGCCCTTGTAGTTGAAATAATGGGACCCTGAGTTGGCTGGAGCTTTGCAGGCCACGTGCTTGCCATCGATGGCTCCAAACGGGGTGGGGAACTTCCACCTCTGATACCACTGCTTGCAAGTTTCTTCCATCCTTCTTCAAGTGGAGGGGCACTGGAGGAGCTCCTCCAGGTATTCTTTGATGATGGTCTGCACCACTTCTCTGACCACAATGCTGATGGTGTTGTGTGGCACCCTCCAGCCATACTGCATTCTCCTATACGTGGTCCCTGAGGCCAGGTGCCGCAGAATCCAGTGCTCCCTTGAGCCCAGGTCCAGGCTGGGCCGGAAGTTGGTGTTTGCCTTCGTCAACCTGCGTGTCAGCCACTGCACAACTTCGTCAAACATGGCTGGAGGCATCCTCATGAAGTTCTGGAATGCATGAGTGTCTTCGTTCCTTCAGCTCCACCATCAGCTTGTTGTAAGGCCATACTCTGCTCTTCTCCTGATCCATCTTTGGACCCGACGCTTCTTGGCCGCCTCCTTTTCTTCCTGTAGGAGAGTTGAAAGAGCCTGTAGATGGCTTCGCACTGTTGCAGAACGATGGTGGCTACCAAAAGGACTGTGTTACGATCCATGGTTGGAGATGATGGATGCTGTGCGTAGAGCAATAGGCAGATGAAGACTGCAGAGGTCTGCCAAGCAGGGCTGCAGGACTGAAAGTGAGATCCAGGTGAGTTGCTCCCCTTTTTATGGGCAATATAGGTTTTCCCCTATGTGTCCTTTTGCATCTCTAGGCACCCTTTAGACATCCTTAATATCCAAGATAGGTCCCCTCTGCAAATATTTTTTCGTTTTAAATGCTTTCTTTGCGAGCTGCATCCGCTTTCATCTTTCTCGTCCATGCTACTAACACTGCGCATCTGTTCCGCGTCCTTCCGCTTCCTTCCCTGTGTCCGCTTTCTGCTGGAGCGGATTTGAGTTGCGTGGATGATTTTTGAGTTGCGTTCATGCGTCTGCCTCTTCCTCCCTCTGGCAGGGCCATATGGGCCTCATCAGAGGGCTTTCGAGGTTGTAGGGGCTGCCCTCCACACCACCACCACCAGCAGCAGCAGCAGCAACAACAGTAGCAGCAAAAGCAGGACCAACAGGACCAGCAGCACCACCAGCAGCAGCACCAGCAGGATAAGCATCAGCAGCGCCAGCAGGATCAGCAGGACCAGGATCAGCAGCAGCAGAGTAAGCACCAGCAGTGCCAGCACTGGTGCACTAGCAGGACCAGCAGGACCAGGAGCACCAGCAAGACCAGGAGCACCAGCAGGACCAGCAGGACCAGCAGGACCAGGAGCACCAGCAGCACCAGGCAGCACCAGCAGCACCAGCAGCACCAGGAGCAGCGGCAGCAGAGTAAGCACCAGCAGAAGCACCAGCGCACAGGAGCAGCACCAGCAGAGTAAGCACCAGCAGAAGCACCAGCACCAGGAGCAGCACCAGCAGAATAAGCACCAGCAGAAGCACCAGCACCAGGACAGCACCAGCAGAGTAAGCCCCAGCAGAAGCCCCAGCACCAGAGCAGCGCCAGCAGAAGCTCCAGCACCAGAAGAGTCAGCCCCAGCAGCAGAAGCCCCAGCAGAAGCAGAGTCAGGGCCAGGGGGTGGGAGGGTGGCCCTGTCCCTCTTGCCAGGCTGGCAGCAGATGGCAGAGGCTTTCTCTTCTTCCCCATGGTTGTTGGTTGTTGGCTTGCTGGCTGTCTGGCTAGCTGGAGCTGTGTCTGGCAGCAAGGTCTTCCTCTGAATGGTGATCTGCTTGAGAGCTGCCTTCCCTTTATATCCGCGGGCTGACACAATGCATCCTCCCCGCAATGCGCAGTGAACGCTGTGATCCGCTAGGCTTCCGCTAGGCTTCCGCTCTGCATCCGCCTTCATCCGCTCAGCATCTGCTCTGCATCCGCTCTTTCCACTGCTCGTCCCGCTTCACTGTGCTCCCCCGGAAGCCCCGCAGATGTCCATCTGCTCCCATCCGCTTCCATCCGCTAGGCTTTCCATGGAACATCTGCTTTCCATCCCCTCTACATCCTCCCCCCATCTGTTCCTTTCAATTGTTGTCCTCTCTGGTTATGCAAATTCGGGGCACTTTTGAGAACGTATAACTACGGATATGGAACATTTTCTTGTCCGCTGTGTCCTTTTTACAAACGTTTTGCATCCGTCGGCCAATGTGACAGGCCCTTAAAAAAGAAAGATCTTCCAAGCAAAGAAGGAAAATACCATCAAAGTGAAGGTTTGGAGTAATGGAGGATGCAAGTTCCTCTTTATCAACACCTTTTGAGAGTCAGAATTTATTAAGATGAATGATCTTATTTTAAGCAAATGTAAACAGAAACAAAACCAAAGATTTAACAGTGAGATAGCTGTGAGAAATAGAAATAGTTTCAGAAATAGTTTTGATCACATTCTGATTTACCATTAACTTCCACTTTCCATTTAGGAATGGACAATTCTTGCCATTTTCATGTTTGCTAGCCAATCATAGTTCAATTTCTCTTGAGAAATAAAAATATTTAAAGGCCAGAAAATAAAAGCAGCTCATTAGTTGTTCTTATCCTAAGGCTCTTTGATGAAGTCATATCTGATTCCAACAATATGAAATAATTATGAATTTACAAAGTTCTGTGAAAACTTCAATATGTAAAACATTTGCAGTTAAATTATTATATCACAATCTCTTATTTTTGATAAGGAATTGCTTTATCAGTAAAAATTCAGATCTGCACTGGATAATTTGAGAGAAAGGGGCAATCCAGAATCTGGATCTTTCTCACCACGGCCATCTTGTCGGCATCAGACTTGGCCTCTCTGATATAAATGCCTTTGGGTCCTCCCATTAGGGCAATGGAAATGGAAGTGTGTAAGATATTTTTTTTTGGTCCTTTTTGTTTTGTTTTTAATTATATGCTAATAATTTAAAAGAAAATTAGAAAGGAAGTTGGCTTATTGCAAAATAAAATATCAACCTTCAGTATTATTGTTAATGTCTTTTTTGGCCTTAAAACATTTCCAAGGACATTATTTGAAAATAAAATTGGTGGTATAGAATCACTAATTGATTTGTTTTTGGTATTCTTGGCTTTCTCAATTATTCAGCATGTATTATCAATAAGGGTTCTTGTTCTCCAACCTGTTCTAAAACCAGCTTGAACATTTGGCATCTCCCTTTTCATAAAGAGCCCTAATATGTGTTGTACGATCCCAAGCATCATTTTGCTAGAAGTAAAATTAAGGATATTGTACAATTGTTTATACACTGCGTTACAACTCATTATTAATATGTAGACTGATCTTTTCTCGATTTGTTGATGTAGCTTGAGTAGAATTTTACTGATTTGTTTTTTTATTCATTTATGCAATGTATAGGCTGCATGACTCCCATATAATTCCCAAAACAAGATCAAAGCAAAATAAAACAAGCAAAAGAACAAAAATGGGGCTCCATAATCACAATCCTGTTCCCAAGGCCTAAAAGAACAACCAAGGTCTTCAAAAGTTTATTAAATAACCTAACAAATCTCTGGGGAGAAATCATTCTTTAGGAATTGGCATGGTTTCCATGTGTTGCAAGATGACATTGTTTACATGAACATTACTTGGAGTGTATCCACTAGGTTTCACTAAATAGGACAGATGGAGATTTAGGTAGTTCCTCAGATAGCCATGCTCTATGACTTGAAAGACTTTAAAGTTGACAATCATCAGCTTGAATTGCACCCAGAAAGCTTAATTGGTAAATAGTGCAATGTGCAAAGCAACAGAATGGCATATACATAATGTGGCACTTCCATCACTGTGCTGCTGTTTTATAGATCAGCTTTGGCTTCCATATTATACTCACAGAGATGAAATAGAGGACATTTTAATAATCTTAGTAATGATTAGGGCATGGGTGACTGAAGGGATTCCCAAACCAGGAAATGCTTTAACTGGTACAGTAGATATACCAGTACAAAGGCCCTTTTGGACACAGCTTCTACTTAATCTTTAAGCAGGTGCATAGGGTCCAATAGATGATGCACAATGCAAAGAGCAACCCTATCAAGAATCAGTCCAATAAGTTGTGATCAAGCTAATACTGGAGAACTTTATCTACTTCCTTGGAAGCCACTGATTCTTCTGTTGCTTGCCATATTTCTATAGATATTTCCATTGCTTACTTAGCCTTCTGACTTGGATATGAATAAAGTATAAATTTCATTCTACAGTTCATCTAATAGGTTCTGAGAATTCAAATCTGATTCCTGATGTTCTCCTTGAAAATTGTAGTCATATGGCTATGATCTGTCAGCCCTTCTAGGTAGACCACATCACCTCCGCAGTTAAGGACAAATCTAATTTTATTGAAATTGGCACAATCAGACAAATATCTTCCATGTCAGTTTGTACGGAACCTCTTTCTACTTTCTACTCCTTCTCCTTCTTATGGTTCAATTCTGTTTGAGCTGCTTCCCGATGCTATTTGGTCATTTTGGACTGAAAAATATTTAAGCTGTTTGCCTAGGCAACTGTTTCTATATATCTTCACCAAGGTCATCTTCGTTATTCTGTACAAGATCATATCCTGGAAAATGGTTAGTTTTCTTATTCGTTAACTTAATTAGAAACTTGCACATGTGGAGTCCATGATGTGTGCCACAATCTAACCCATTGTTCAGTTTTCTAAAGTTGTCTGTGTTAGCAATGAAGAAATTAGTGGATTGCAGAAACTAAAAGGTGTTTTCCTGCTTCAATTCATATAATTGTTGATTATATTGAATGTGACCATAACGTTCATTCACCACCTCTCTTTCTGCATTTATTGGAGCACAAATTTGAATAACTGCCATATTAAAGGATTTTCTGCAAAATCTAATTGATATTATTCATTCATTTGCTTCATTGTAGGTAGATACTGTCTTTCTTACATCCTTCCTGAGTATCCTACATACCATTCCTTCTTTTTTGAGTGGTCAATAGTATGCTCTTCTGTCTGAAAGTATTCAGTTCAAATCCATTTCAATTTGCTGTTGCCCAAGATGTCAATGTGTAGCCTGTTCATTTCATCTTTCACTGTGTTGAGCTTTCATGCTCCCTATGTTCCACACTCCTAATATAATTCTGTCTTTGTAGCTTTGGCTTTGCTTTTCCTGCATGGCTACATCAGCAGCTAGATGTCCTGAAGGCTTTAATCTAGCCATGCTATAAATATCATTAGCACTCTGAAAGATCCTCAGCTCTTCTTCGGTAGCATGTTGAGAACCATTTGCCCTGAGGGGTGCATCATCCAGCACTCTATTGTCAATCATTTTATATTGTCTATCCATGTGGTTTTCTTGGTAAAATGTACAAGTGGTTTGCTATTGACTTCTCCTGCACAGTATGAGACAATGCCTTTGCTGTTGTCACTAAAATGATCATCTGCCTCCAGCACCTTCCTAAATTGCTGCTGCCGGATATAGCTGTTTTCTTGCTTTAGCTGCTACAACCTTTTTGCCTTGGGTGACTCTATTGGGTGTATATACTCTTGTCATACACCCCTAGTGTTCTTCACTCATCATTCCCAAGAAACACTGCACCACCACAATGAGGTAGACTAATAAGATTGGAAAGAGACTTCCACATTCACACATATTTTGGGATAAACAATGTTATGAGAATATACTAAATTACCCTATATACAATCCTATAAATATCTACTCAATAGTAAATTCCACTGATTGCCAAAGGCATGATTCTCAGAGAACTGCAACTTAACCTTACAGTTTTATGGACAAGTTCATGTTGCTGTGGTCACTTGAAATTAGTTTTTTTAAAAAAGATTATAAAATATTTCAGATTGGAGTAAGTTCTGCCAAACCCACCTAGGGTTGACTCACAGGAAAGTCTTATCACTACATTCCCCATTAGCTGGCATATATTATTTGCATTTTGAACTTACCTCCTGTGGTATTATTACACAATAATATTGAATGCAGCTTCAAGACAAAGTTAACCTTTTGATTGTCTTCCTGCATATTTACTTAACTGCTGGGCTGTTCTGAAATGGGTTTGTTATTAATGTCACAATTTCAGCAAAATTCCAATCATCACTGACTTTTCATCAAGAAGAGGCTGAAATGATTTTTCATACATTGGTGAATTTAGCTTTAAGTACATTTGCTGGCAGGGCAGTGTGCTGGATGCATGGGGGAACAGGGATAGGGGTGGAGTGGGGTGTCAGCTTTTAATTGTAACTGTCTTGCAGAATGGTGTTGTTTTAATATCCTGTATAGATTTTTATGTAATACACTTACTTGCAGGCAGCCTGAAGCAAGAATCAATTCTGTGAAGGATTCTTCTTTTGTTAAAAGCCAATCTTGTTTTAATGATGCATGAAGAAATACTTCGGCATTGACATTTTTCTGTCAGGTTTCTTTTGAAAAATCAATTAAGATAATACTGCTTTGACCTAGTTATCTAGTTAATGCTTATTAGGAATGTAATATGATTTACTGTCAGCATAATAATTTTTTGTATCTTATCCCATTAGCTTGTGCATATTTCAAAGTGTATTACACAATGGTCACTTCTTAAAATGTAATGCAGCAGAATACATTAATTAGATTGACTGAGATCATTAGAAAGACACCATCTCACTGGGCTCTTGTCTCAAATTTGTAAATCATCTCTATCAAGAAAATTCCTTCTGTTTTATCATTTTTAGAAGTGTGTTATTTCCCTAATTAATGGGATAAAATTGCAAGTAGAAAGATTCTAATCTGTTTAAATGTACCTCTGTTTAACTGGGGAAACAAACATGCTTCTAATATCAAAATTTACAAAAGTTTAGTGGATCCTATCACAAAAGAGATGCTTCTTTTTGACCACACAAAAAAGAAGTCCTCTGCTAAGAGACTTGTGCATCTGTCAAATGAAAAGAAAAGGATAAGTTCCTTATATTCCAGTACATTTATCTGCAGCTATTGACTAATTAATTACTTATAATTAATAGATTGTGTATATTTTTGTAAATCTACTTTTGAATCTACTTTTATATGTACTGAACTACAGTAAACCTCACATAATTTATTTCCTGATAAGTGGCATTTTGCAGCATTTTTTCAGTATATAATAGTACATAGAATAGAGTAGAAAATATTTTCAAAATTTATTAGTGCTTTGGGAGATGTAGTTAATATATTTCAAAGATTCTGGGTTTCTCCTAGATTTTAATGTATTACAATGAGAGATTGTGAAGATAAAATATAGAAATCATCTAAAATGTTTTTTTAATGTTATTTCCAAATAAAACAAGGAAAAACCATCAGAGAAATATAAATGGACAATATATACATATAAAATTAGCGAATTTTGCTTTTTTTAGATACACTTAGAGAAATGTGCAGTCAATAAAGAATCTAGATGAAGCACTAATGAACAAACAGACAGAATAAAACTTGCTTCAATTAATTTATTTCCAAACATGGTATAATCTTGTTTATCAAGACCCAATGTTTTTAACATAGATAAAATATAAGGAAATTAAATCTCTTTATCAGTAAAATGATACTGTCATGTTTCCTCATCTGTGAACTTTTTTCAATTGTTAAGATATACTGTGCAATAATAACATTTTATATGAAGTGAATATTGAAATACCTCAGTGGAAACAATCTCCTATCTATTGCTTAGTTAGGAGAATGCTACATTTTCCTAACCTATTGCCCAATGGCATTAGCCCTCCTTTCAGCATGCTTTCAGGGCAAGAATGGCATTGCAGAAGTTGGAAAATTGATACCACTGTGCCTCAAGTGCCTCTTTAGAAATTGAATCATAAAGTTAGAACTGCTCATTGATACCACATAGTGTAACCATGTTCAATCTAGGATCCAAGTTAAAGCATCCCAAATCAACGGTTGCTTCAGCACCATTCCAACATATCCAAGGAAAAGTACCACTATTTCAATAAGTAATTATTTTCAAGGACCAACTGCTCTTACTGTTAAGAAGACTACAGAGAGAGAGAGAGAGGGAGAGGGAGAGGGAGAGAGAGAGAGCATTTGGAAAGAAACATTTCACAGTCAGATCCATTATTCCAGCTGCCCAGAATCTGTGGAGTTGACAAGCATATATATTTTGCACATAAACCTGGTATATAAATTGTAAGCTATATAAGCAAAATAAATAAATATTCTGTGACTTGTCCTCTAAAATGAGAGAGAACAGATCTTTCTTTCAAGTGACATTTATTCAGGTATTTGAAGAGTCCTTTAATAATTTTGATTATTGTTATTTTGTTATCTCTGAACCTGTTCTGTATTTATTAAGTCCTTGAAGGTGTGATGTCCAAATGTGAACCCAAAATTCAAAGAAGGAGCCTGTATGGAATTCCTTGATTTGGAAATTAGACTTCTGCTGAAGTAAACTGAAAATTTCATTTGCTTTCTTTACAGCCTAATCCCATCACACCCTTAGATACACTTTGTTCCACATTAACATACTTCAAATAGGCTATTTCTATTGGACAACAAATACCCGAGGCTGATTGGCTACTTCTATCGACACTGATTGGCCAATAATAGCAGGGCTATGGTTGGCCAATTCAAGCAGCGGGAAAAACAAGTAGCCGTCATTGGACACTAGCCGTGAGCAGCTCTCTATAAAAAGAGCTGCTGCGGCTCCTGGTTAGAACGGACTTTCAGAACTAAATAAAAGAGCTGAAGTTACGCTGATCTCTGAGTCTCATTCCCGTGAACTGAACACTGGTGA
>BHFT01029292.1:0-27363 GCA_004320025.1 Laticauda laticaudata
GAAGAAGAGGAGGAGGAGGAGGAGGAGGGAGAAGACGACGAGGAGGAGGAGGAGGAGGAGGAGGCAGAAGAGCAGCCTCCGCACCGCTGCCAGGGGCTGCAGCAGGCCGGCGCGGTGAACGGCGATCCCGGGGGCAGCGCGGAGAGCAGCCCCAGGGAGGAGACCCTGTATGATACCATCACGCCCCCCGCCGGCCCCGGCCCCGGGCCCCGCTCCCCGGACGCGCCGGCCTCTCCCCCGCCCGGGCGGATGGACGAGCCAGCCCCCAACGCCCTGGTCCTGCGCATCGGCATCCCGGACCTCCAGCAAACGGTGAGTCGGGCGCGCAGCACCAGGGACGGGGGGCCGGGAGGGAGGGAGGGAGGGGGGGGGNGCCTCCCTCCCTCAACTCTGCAGAGGCTGGGATGGTCCTGGATGCGCCCCCCCCCCAGCTGGCGGTTGGGAGGGGGGAGCATCTTGGAAGGGCCGCCGCGGCCACAGATGGGTGGGGGCAGGGCTCAGGAGAAGCCCCCCCCCCATTGCTGCTTTCTGGGGGCTTTTGGGAGCAGCTGGGCAGGCGGATGGCTGGGGGCAAGAGTCCGACTTGGGGGTCTTTCCCGAAGGGAGGGGGCGGCCTGGTCTTTGGAGCTGGAGGAGAGTCCGGGAAGGAGCCCTTTGGCCCAGGCTCCCGTGAAACTGGGCATGCTGGCCAAGAGCGATGGGATTTGTGTGCTGCAATGGCCTACTCTGGAGGGAGGTTCTGTGGGCTCCAGTTATAAGGCGGGGGGGCGCATGTCAGGGGCCACGGAGGGTCCCTCGCCTTTTGCAGGGCGCCCCTGCTGTGTGGGCTGTGGGGAGGCCTTTGGGGCTCATCGGGGCCTGGGGAGTTCCATGCGGTGGGGCTGGTCATCTACGGTGGAAGGAGGAGAGCTGGGGGCTGGAGACTTCTCTGCGGGCCCTTCTGAAGTTGGGGGCCCGGTTCTGTGGGGCGAAGGGCCCAACGCTGTCTCCAGGCTGCAGCTGGGTCGCCCTGGGTGTCATGAGTGTGTGTGCGTGTGTGTGCGTGTGCACTCACTTGCCCCCAGACCAGCAGATGCTTGGAGCTGGAATGCGGAGATCCTTCGAAGGGCCCAGGAACCTGTGCTGGGGGAGGGTCTTGCTTGATGGAGGGGGGGGGTGAGGCGGGGGTGTTTGCTGGGGCTCCTGTTGGTTCCTTTGGGGGGCAGCGAGATTGCCCTTCGACCCCCTGGGGGCTCAGCGAGGTCTTCCTTCCAGGACAGCCAGCAGGGACAGCCCTGCCCGAGGCAGGCACGGTGGAGAGAGCCCTGGAAGGTTGTGCCAGGGCTGCACCGGCCCCACCTGGGTCCTCTCGCACCTCCTTCCCCCAGCTGGCTCCCTGGCTGCCTGGCCAAAGAGCCGAATGGCAGCAGGGGGACATTCAGAGCGCGGGATGGGCAATGTGGCTGGGGCGGGGGTCTGCAGGGCTTGGGGGCTGCCCTTTCCTTGGCTGCTCCACCTGGGGGGTGAACTGGGTGGGGGGTTGCAGACAGGAATTCCAGCAGCTCCCCGAGTCCCTGGACCTCTGCGTCAGTTGGTGGGTTGGTGGTGGTTGTGATGCGCAGCCTTTGGTCGGTTCGTGGGAGGGTTTGCAAAGTCTCAGCATGTGATCTTCAATGGGGAAAACTCCTCGCTCGCCTGCCAGGTCCTTGGAGGGAGGGGCATTTTTGGCGCGCGTCACTATTGGGGGGGTTGGACAGAGACAGCTTTCCAGAGGGGAGAATGGGGGCCTGGGAGGGTTTTAGGAGGGCGGTGACAGCAAAGGGAGAGGGAGGGAGGGGGTGTGGCCTGCCTGGGGAGGGGCTGGAGAATCCCAGGGTTGGGGTTCAGGGGCCCTGAAGGCCGGTGGGTCCCCCTCTCTGTTCAGGGATGGGGGGTGACCGTTTTCAGAAGCTGTTCTGGCCCCAGCCGGACATGGCTGGCTTCTCCCCCTGGGCCACCCTCAGGCGTCCTGGCCGGCCAAGGAGGGCAGAGGGGAGCTCTGGGCCCCCTCCGTGGGGAGAGCCTGTGGGTGAGGGCAGGCAAGTCCCCTCCCCTGAGGGCCAAAGGGGCCGGGCCCTTCCCCTCCCTTCCTGCACCCTTGGGCTCTTCTCAGGCAGGGCTCTCCCAGGACTCAGGCGGGGGGGAGGGGAGGGGAGGGGGCCTCCCTTTGGGGCAGCACATCAAAGAGGCCTCTGGACCCATCTTCCCTTCCTTCCTTCCTTCCTTTCCTTCTTTTCCTTCCTTCCTTCCTTCCTTCCTTTCTTTCTTCCCATTCATCTTGGCTCCATTTTGCACCTGGGTGGGAGGGAGCCCAGTCTGCAGGTGCACAGGTGACGTAAACCATGATTGTCAGAATTGTGGCTTATTCCCTACTGTGCAGCTGGCTGAGTCCCCAGCTGGAACTGCCAGGAAGCAGATTCTGTCAGCCGCCCCTTGAGGTCGCATGGCCTCCTTCCCTGGAGCCCTGATAGAGGCCGGCCATCCAGGGCTGGACTAGAGGACCTCTAAGGTCCATTCCAACTCTAGGGTTTGGGGAAGGCATCCTGCTGAAGCAAAGAAACGGAGGCAGCTCTGAGAGCCAGCCCTGCTTTGCACTGCCCCCCCACCCCACCCCGGCCTCTGCTGCTGGGCTTCTCTGGCTGCTGAGTGGGGGGTGGGGGGAGAAAGTGGGCCTGATCCACCCAGGCAAGGAGAGGGCAGCATGGTCAGCCCAAAGGCTGCCCCACCGATGGACTGCCCCAAAAACTGCAGAGGGGCGTCTTGGGGGGGGGTGGAGCACACAGGAGGCTGTGTTACTCTTTGGAGGAGACCCCCAGGGGTCTTGCTCTTCTGGCCCACCTGGCAGGCTGGGCTGTATCTGTCTTTTCCTTCCTTCCTTCCTCTCATTTCATCTCCTTCCTTCCTTCCCTCCTCCCTCCCTCTCTTCCTTCTTTCTTTCCTTCCTTCTTTCCTCCCTCTCATTTTATCTCTTTCCTTCCCTCCCTCTTCCTTCCTTCCTTCCTTTGTCCCTCCTTCTTCCTTCCTTCTTCTTTCCTTCCTCTCATTCATCTCCTTCCTCCTTTCATTTCATCTCCCTCCGTCCTTCCTCCCTTCCTTCCTCCCTCCCTCCTTCCTTCCTTCGATCCATCATTCTCTGTCCTCCTCCCTCTCTCCTTCTTCCTCCCTCCCTTTCTTCCTCCCTCCTTCCATCCATCCATCCATCCATCCATCCTTCTCTCTGTCCTCCTCCCTCCCTCCCTTCCCCCTTCCTCAAGGGCCCAGGGTCTTCTGCAGGCTCAGAATCCTACAAGGGGCCCCGGCTGTTTGCCTTCGTTTCGGTTTCTCTCTGTTGGGCTTGTGGGACCCACAGCTCACAGCGGTGCCAAGGAACGGCAGCTAATGTTCCCCTTCCCTGCTCTTCCTTTCCTTTCCTCATTCTCCCTCCTGTGTGGCACAGAAACAGGTTAAACCAATTACACATGTAAATTAGATGAGCCCCCCTCACCCTTGGAGCAGGTTGCTGCCATGAGGGCACAGCTGAGCCTCCATATTCAGAGGCAGGCCGTCTGATGGGGGGAGGATGGGGAGCAGGCGGGGCCTTTTCCTTTGACTCCTTTGTGCTTCCCTTAGAACTGTTAAACTGCCCTGTTGGATATCGCTCTGAAGGGCACTGATCTGGGGAGGGATTTCCTGAAGGGGGGGCTGGCCTTCCTCCCAGCTGCTTTCGGTAGCCTCAAAGCCTGAAGAGGAGAGGAGTCTTGGGGAGGGGATGTGGTCATGGCAAATGTTGCCGTGGGAGGAAGTGGCGTCATATTATTTATGTATTTATTTATCTATTCATTTGTTCAGAAAATGTGCAACCCTGGGCAATCAACAAACGGTGCATAAAGCCGGATACATGAAAACCAGTGTAAAGCCCCACAAAATGTGGTTAGGAGGGATTGTAAAAGTACAATGAAAAGGCTCAGCCGTGAGTGGGACTCCCCTAACCTCCTAGCCCCATGGAAGATGCTCACGGCCTTCCCAGAGGCCAGTGGGGGGGTGGGGGGGGTTGGCCATTCTGCAGAGGAGGAGGAGGAGGCACAATAGAGAAGTTGCAACCCCCAGATCCTGCAAAGCGGCATTCCTTCACAGACACCACTTGGCGCATCGCCCTCCGCCAGGCCGCTGGGCTGGGCAGAAACCCTTGGTTGAAAACGGCCTGCAGGTTCCTGGTCCTGTGTTACACAAGGACCTTGAATTGCACCTGGGAGCCCACTGAGGTCCATGGTGAAATGTCCCTGGAGTTTCTCCATCACCAGTTCATGGTTGTCCCAAAGATGCTTTTGATTTCCTTGAGAACATTTGGCTTCCAATCCAAGAAGCTCCTTCCATTACGGAAGAAGCTTCTTGGATGAGAAGCCAAATGTTTTCAAGGGGGAAACGCCCCCAAGAAGGTCCAGTTGCCCTTTGAGAATAAGATCCATGGTGTTAAGATCCATGGCGTTACACAGGGATTCCACAGTGTGTCTAAAATCACCTGAATTGCCACGTTCTGGACTCCGCTGCGACTCCCTAACACACTTCAAGGTTAGACCCAAGAGAGCATGTTGCAAACCTCAAACAAGGCCTAATGAAGGCACAAGCGCCCATGAGCAGAGCCTCCAGGCCCAACCCAGAAATGGGCACCAGAGGAACCAAAGGCACAAAGGCCTTAGCTCCATCGATTACGACTTACTTTTCTCCGCCAATCGCCAGGCCCTGGCTGGGCTAAGAGCTGGGCTTTTCCAGGCTCGGGAGTTGAGGACCAGCGAAAAAGCTGACACTTAGTCCTGCGTAGTGAGCCATGGGGATGCATCCAATCCAGGTGGACTGCGCAAGGGGGCTCTTCGCAGTTGTGGGTGATGGATGGGAGCAGAATAAATGCAGCTGTCAGGATTCTGGCATTTACCCCCATTTAAATCTTGAGTCTCGAGCAAAAGCTTCAAAGGATTTATTGGGAGTTAACATGTCCGGCACTGCCTGGGTGAAGCTGACTCTGAGGCACATCATTCATTGTCACCCTTAACCCTGGTTTTCCCCCGTGGGGGACCCACATAGGATTAAGTATAAGAGGTTACCCTGTGTAGGTATCGGGTCTCAGAATAATCGTGCTCTCCAGTTAGATATTTGCGCAGCAGAAACTTCAGTCATCTGGTTACTATCTTGGAAAACATTTATGGAATGCACTTTCGGTTTGCAAGATGCCACACTGCTCCCCCCTCCCTTTCTGTTGGCCACTCAAAAAAGACCCTAGAAATGTTTTATGAGTTGACAGCAGCAGACTGTGATGGGGAAAGAGAAGAAGAAGACGAAGAAGGCAAAGAAAAGAAACCCTCCCAATGGTGGGGTTGAGGAACCAAAGTCTCCATCCTAGCAGCCTTCCAATACTTGAGGGGCTGTCCCAGAGAAGAGGAGGTCAGCGTATTTCCCAAAGCCCCAGAGGGCAGGACAAGAAGCAACGGATGGAAACTGACCAAGAAGAGAAGCAACCTGGAATTGAGGAGGAATTTCCTGGCAGTTAGAACAATTGACCAGTGGGATGAATTGTCTCCAGAAGTTGTGGGAGCTCCGTCACTGGAGGTCTTCAAGAAGAGACTAGACATCCATTTGTCTGGAATGCTCTAGGGCAGGGGTCTCCAACCTTGGCAACTTTAGGACTTGTAGACTTCAACTTCCAGAATTCCTCCTCCAGCTTCCCAGGAATTCTGGGAGTTGAAGTCCACAGGCCTTGAAGCCACCAAGGTTGGAGACCCCTGGTATGAGATCTTTTTCTTGAGCAGAGGGTTGGGCTAGGAGACCTCCAGGGTCCCTTGCAGCTCTGTCATTCTGTTATTCATCTTCCAGAGGATGGCTGGGGAGGGGGCCAGATTCACTTTGGGCCCTCAGGATCTCTCACCAGATCTGTCATCTACATTTCAAGAAAAGCAGAGCGAGACATCTGAAGGAGTTGAGATGAGAGCAGGAAAGCCTCTCTGGGGGTCTAGAAATGCCCGTTCCCATGGAGAGGCAGCCAGAGAAAATCCATCAGCTGCTTTTCCCGACGCGAAACAAGATTTCCTGGAGGGAACGGCTGGCAGGTTTCACTCAGCTTGCAAAAGGCCAGTGGGGGGTGGCTCACTTTTCTGCCCTCCCTCCCCAAACACAAGGCCTCCCTTAAAGAGGGGCAGGATCGCCCTTCCGTGGTGGGGACTGCCATCTTGACACACACACACACCTCGGCATGCATGTACGCGTGTTGATGGAGAGCCAGCTGCGAAGTGTTTTGCATTACGCACCCAAAGTACTGAATCAGCCAGGGAAATAGGGAGCAGCTGCATCGGCAGCCTTTGAGTAAGCAGACTTGCCGTAGCCTTAACCTAGATTGGCATTTTGTGGCATGGCATTCGACGCCAACCCCACCCCTTGGGTGAGCTTCTTGTCAACCTATTGCAGGGTCCCTGTTCTCACCCAACACAACAAACCCTCTGCAGTGAACTCAAAGATTCCTTGATTAGGAGCACCAGCAGCCCCAGCAAAAACTTTCTCTCTCAGGCTGGCAAGTCCGTCCGTTCGTCGGGAGATGAACAGTTGTCTGCCACACCTTTTCATCTCCGCCCCCTGCCTTTTATCCCCAGAGCTCAGGTGGGGCTTTGCTCGTAGAGGTGGCTCTTCTGTCCCAGGGACCGACCCATAGATTTCCCCTGCTCTCCTCTCCTCTGCCTTCTGCACATCTGTGTGTCAGGCACTAGACCCAGCTGTTCCTCCTCTTCCTCATCAGCCACCTCCAGACTTGGGGGCTGTTGACTCTCCAAGACCCCGGACTACCTACTGGGTCCGAGGTGGAAAGAGAGAGAGAGAGAGAGAGAGAGAGAGAAAGATGGAGCTCCCTCTTCCCCCTCGGAGCTCTCAGGTTGCCTGGATACTGGCCCTGACTCTCACTCTGTCTCCTCCTCTGATTCGGTTGTGGGAGGGGCCGGCAGCCGACAGGCCACAACAGTCCCAGAAAAAGGGTGTGTTTTGGTAAGGAGGTGAAAGGTGCTACTGTGTGAACTGGGCTTCCCGTGTCCCAGTTTTGTGACCAGACATTAAACTCCAGAATAGCCATCAAGGGAAACCCCAAAGTGTGGTAGCCTTCAAGACATTTTTCTGGAGTGCAGTGATGCCTAACTTGACAACCATTTGTCTCAAATGGTGTAGGGTCTCCGGCTTGAACAGGGGTTGGACTAGAAGACCTCCAAGGTCCCTTCCAGTTCTGTTCTTCTGTTAACTTTGGAGCAACCTGTTCAGTTTTGGAAGTGCTGCCTGAGGTTCCCCCAATCGCTTTCCTCGACCCTACGACTGTTCCGAGATCCTGGAGTGAACTGGGGAAAGGTAAGTAGACCTCTTCAACCTCTACACACGTCACCTATCGGCAGTGAGGTCGGAAGGGAGAATTGGGCTGTTTGTGGTGCTGTGTCTAGGATGGTGTGGTGAGAAAAAGGAGAAAGAGTTGGTGGTTTTCAAAAGTCCTCTGGAAAGAAGGCTAGTAGTTCCAACGTCACCTCTTGGTCCTCTTTTTGGGAGGAGTTGAAGTCCACAAGTCTTAAAGCTGTCAAGGTTGGACACCTTGCATTAGAGCAACCGGAGGTGGGCTTCACATGATTTAACAAGTGGTTCACCTAGCACAGAACCCAAAATGTGAGCTTGCGTGCGGCTTCAAACACACAGTGATATCACAGGTGGTATTCAGCAGGTTCTGACCGGTTCTGGAGAACCAGTAGTGGAAATTTTGAGTAGTTCAGAGAATCGGCCAATACCGCCTCTGACTGGAGATTTTATGGTATCCTTCCCCTGTCACACCCATCAAGCCACACCCACAGAACCGGTAGTAAAAAATTTTGAATCCCATCACTGGGTGATATCATGCATGCGGCTTCCAGCACATCTTCTCGGGCAGCTGTGGTGGGTAGGGCAGGCAAGGCACAGAAATCAGCTGGGCTGTGTGGGTGGGGCAAGTGAGCCAGAGAGCGAGATATGTAGGACAGAATAGCACCCGGCCAGGTGGGTGGGCCCAGCCGGTGGTCGTAACTACCAGTACGGACGAACCAGTCCAAACCGGCAGGATCCTGCCTCTGAAAGCAGCCAACAGGTCCAGATTGGAAGTAGGCATTAAACTCCAGAACAGGGCAGCTTTGCTGGCTGGGGAATTCTGGGAGTTGAAGTCCACCCATCTTCCAAGGGCCCAGGATGAGTGACACTGGTCTAAATAATGGCTTCTTCTAGTTTCCACTTCAGCTGATTCCCCTCCACCTTCTCAACAACTTCCTGCCAGCTTTGGAAGCCATATTAGCACCAGACGCTTCCACACTGCCACATTCCTGAGCCTGGGAAAATGGGAGGGGGGAATTTCTTGGAGCATATATGGTTAGATATAATAGCATTCTTCTTCTGAGTCAAGGTCATGTTATTTCTGCACCTGGGTGAGGGAACGTCTCAAGCTGGGACAGATGGTGATTGGGGCATGTGATGCAATGAGGGGTGCAGCGGGTGGATTTGTAATATTTTATTTATTGAAGGGAAACCTGGAACTTTCAGATTTGGGATTTCCCAGAGGCGCCAGTTTACTACTCTAATAAAAGGAGCCTCTGAGAAGATGTCTGCCACAGAGTTATTGGTTGAAGTGGAGGTTTTCTGGAACGCTGACATAATCCCAAATCTGAAAGTCCCAGCCCCAATGATTCTCAAGAACAGTGATCACCAACCAGTGGGCTGGGGACCACTGGTGGTCTGTGAGAAAATTTTGGTGGTCCGCAGAGAAATGTCCCCCCCCCAAAGCAATTAATCCAGACTGCGCGGGAACACAAGTCTGCGCCACCCACATGGCCCATGGAAACACAAGGCTTGCGTTGCGAGCGATATGAGGTAGTGAGAGGAGGGGGGGAAAGGGTGGAGGAAGGGAACTTGCCCCATTCGCCCCACATGCCTGGCCTGGCCACTGGGCTGCTTCTTTCCGCTCCTTTCTTCTTTTGGCTGCACACAAGGAAAGCAGCCAAAGTCTTTCTTTCTCTTCCCCAAACTCCATCAGAAATGAGTCTTTGGGACCCTGCAAGGCCTCCTGCTCCAAGAGGCTGCAAAGACTCATTTCTGGCGGAGTTTGGGGGAGAGAAAGAAAGACTTCTGCGGCTTCTGCTGCTTTCCTTGCATGAAGCCAAAAGTCTCTCCCTCTCTCTTTCCCCCTGAGAATGGAGCTGGAGATATTATCCAATCAATCGGTAGGAAAACGGGGTGGGGGATTTTCCTGCAGCCTTTTTGGGGGGTTTTCCCAGGATTTCTGGTCCATGGGATTTAAAATTATGGATTTGGTGGTCCCTGAGGTGCCAAAGGTTGGCAGGCCCTGGTCCAGAAGACCACCCAGTGTCTGGACCTCCCCCCCTGCTTGCAGCCTCTTCTTTTCTGCCCAGGTGCAGCTGCCGAAATGCGATCCAGCTTCCCACTTGGCGGCTGGCAGAGCCACCCAGGCTTGGCACCGAGCTCTCTAAATCAGGGAGCCAATGGATTACAGGGTGGAACTGATTAGCCACCATCTGTTCCCAGGCGGCCTGCTGACAAAGGGGATTCCTTGCTCGACAGAGCCATCTTCTCAGAGCCAGGTTGGGGTGGGGGGTCAGAGAGTTTTTGCAGCTTTGGAAGATTGACATCCTCTTCCTCTAAGAATGAGGGGGGCAGATTTCTGGCAGAGGGAGCATTCTCCATCACCACAAACTTTCATAGGAGTCAGCCTGGGATTAGTTGTTCGGTGGAGTTAGGATTAATTTCCCCTCTTGTTTGAACTTTTCACTGCATTGGCAAGAAACCACAAGGAAGAAATCCAATGGTTGCTGCCCATAAAACCAGACCCTGCCTTGCTCCAGGTCTCATTGACACCTGTGGACTGAGTTCCAACCTGGAACTGAGGAGAAACTTCCTGACAGTGAGGATAATTAACCAGTGGAACAGCTTCCCTCTGGAAACCGTGGGTGCTCCATCACTGCAGGTTTTTAAGAAGAGACTGGACAGCCACCTGTCTGAAACAGTATGAGATCTGCTTGAGCAAGGGGCTGGACTAGAAGACCTCCAAGGTCCCTTCCAGTTCTGTTCTATTCTGCATTCTATTCTATTCCTATTGTATTCCTACTCAGTTCAATTTGATTTGATTCAATTTGATTCCATATTCTATTCTATTTCTATTCCTGGGAAGGATGTATGTTACCATGCTTGTCTTGTGGAGCAGCCTCTATCTTGAGCTACGCATGACCCCAAAACTACTAGCCTTTCAAAAGGTCCTGGTTAAATTCCACTTTGACTCCTGGGTTGGGGTGTCAATGGAGCTCTAGTGGGGCTGCAGGTTTATCTCTCGTGCTGTTATTGAGGTCCCAAAGCTGCTTTTTCCAAAAGGCAACTGGACTCTCTTTGTTTTTTTCCCTGAAGATGTTTCGCTTCTTCTCCAAGGTGTTCTGAGAACTGAAGAAGTTTTTGGGGTGAGAAATGACACTTCTTCCAGGAAAAAAAAACCCAAGAAAGTCCACTTTCCCTTTGGAAAAAAGCATTTTTGCATCAACTATGACCTGGATGGCAGACAGTCTCCATTGATGTTGTTATTGAGTGTAGAGTTGTAATTGCAGGAATGTTCCAATCTGGGATGGCAAACCTCAGATAAAGATTGTTTCCAAGCAAATACAACTCAGGCAAACAAAGTCACTAATCTATGGATAAAGGAGGATTAGAGAGGGGAAGTAAACATATGTTAGACTTTAACTAGAGATAATTAATTGTATGGATTACTGTACTAAACAGTAACCAAAGTTAAGCAGTAACCAAAGTTAACCAATGATGGAGGATAACTAAAAATGTATATAAATGCAAGACTATACTCCAATAAAGATCATCATGATTCAGTTGTTCATGATGAAACAACTCGACTGCCTCGTCATTACAACAATTGAGGGGGCTTTCTTTTTAGGGGCTCAACTCTTCTTTTTTTATCCCTGTTATGGAGGGCGACTTTGCTTCTTCGTTTAATCTTTGTCTGCTGCCAGAGTGCCTTGGTAGACGGCCAGTCGTGTAAATATGGAAAGAAATAAAGCAGAAAGCAGAAGCGGATGGAGGGTGGGTGCTGAGAGAGGCTGTTCTGGGCTCCGGCAGATGCAAGAATGATCAGGACCACGGAGAGCTCCGTGCCAGGAACCCCCAACTGGTCTGGCTTGGGGGGGGCTGATGAGGACGGGGGTCTCTTCGTTATCCACCCCCACCTCCAGCCTGATTTGGGGGTTTAGGGGCCCCAGACTTCCTTACAGCAGGTGAGCAGATGTATTGATGAGCAACTTTAAAAGAATCGAGATGATGGGACAATTGCTCCATCTCATCAGGAAGAACTAAAGATAGAGCTGACGGTTCTCCCTGAGCTAACCTGGTTTACTCATCGTCTGTTTCAGGGTTAACACCGCTCCTTATTTTCTCCTTTCTGCCTCCAAATCAGGAACTATTTCTGTCTCGGCTGATTCTTACATTTGTGTGTGTCTGTGTGTGTGTGTGTCTGTGTGTGCAAAATCTGAATCACCACTAGATGGCAGTAAAATGTGACAAGAAGCTGCCTCTTCACTGCCCTCTGGTGGCTATCCAGATGCCTGCGTAGCTAGGTCAGCTACAACTTTACACTCCACAGATCCAAACCTGGTCAGTTTCTGTTCTGGTGGCTTAAGGGGGAGAAGGCAGAGAGAGCCTGTTCTGCGAATTCAGAAAATGAGATAACTCGGTGAAGAAGGATACCTTCTTTTGTTGATACATGTTGCATGTGGATTCCAGATATGTAGGATCTACGCTCATCTGATGTATGTCCCCACCTCCCCTTCCCTTTGGGGAGATATAGAAAGCCCAGAAAAGGAATAAAAACAATGTGAGATGAAGATATTAGAGATGTAAGCGAAAAACTATAGGAAATATTACTAAATTGAAGGCTAAATCAAGTTTGCACCAACCCTGACGTTTATAGTTCTTTGTGGTGTTCTTTTTGGAAGCTTTCCTTCAGCCACTCTGTCCATGCTCCGTTTCTTTCAAGGTTGGAGGTTCCAGGGGAGAAGAAAGGGGAGAAGTTGGTTCAATTGGCAGGTCAAGCAAAGTAGTCAGAGCTCCCTACTGAAGAGGCCTGAAGGGCGAACGCACCCTTGTTCCCTTACAAGGCAAAAGTCCTTTTCAACAGTGGAAGATCAAGTTTTTCTTTTTCTTTCACAATTTCTTCTCCTTTGCCTCCTTCACCATTTCTTTTTCTCCTCCTTCTCTGCCATTTCTCCTTCCCCCCTCCCCTTCTCCACTCTTTCTCCTCTTCCTCCTCCTCCTTCTCCATCTTCTTTGCCACTTCTTTTTCTCCTCCTTCTCTTGCTCCTTCTTCCTCCTTTCCCTTCTCCTCTCCTTCCTACTTCTCCACCCCCTTCTCTTTCTCCTTCTCCTGAAGAAGACTACTTTAAATACGGGACAACTCGGTAGAAAAAAAGTCTGTTTACAATGACCCCTGTGGCCTATTTCAGTTAGACTGAAAATTTAATAACCGTGTTGATTTAATAAGAACTAAACCAAATCTGTGGGTTCTATCTGCTTCTGAATGGATCTTCAGGCCTCCTGCCCTCCTTTGTGCTTCTCTGGGACTCCTTTTCCTTCCTTCCTTCCTTTTTCCTTCTTTTCCTTTCATTTGTGTGCAGCTGTCCTCTCCCACTGCTGTGGCTTCACCAAAACTTTTTGTCAGAGCTCCAGCATCCACCCCACGAGTCTCTAGCCGCATCTCTCAGAGTTTTAAAAAATCATTTATTAGGAATGAACATGCCGATGCTACCTGGGTGCAGCCGACTCATTTATCTCACCCTTGACCCTGGATGTATCTTCTCCAATGGGACACATCCATAGCCAAGAGTCATCAATCATGCTCTCCAGCAATAATCTTGCATGCCAGAAGCTTCTGCAGCCTAGCAATTATCTATGAAGTATTTAAGGAATGCACTACTTCCCCCACTCCCTTTCTGCTGACAACTCTAAAAGACCAGAGAAATATTTCTGAGTTGACACTGCTCCTGTGTCCATCTTGCTGGAAAAGGATGGATTTCCTTGTGGTGCTCTCCCTCCAACAGAGCAACGAGGGTCGGACGGCCAAAGGTCCAGATTCAGCTATGCTGGTTGGGGAATTCTGGGAGTTGAAGTCCACATGTCTTACAGTTGCCAAGGTTGAGAACCGTGGCTGTAAAAGCTGGCTGACTTTGGAAGATTGTCTGCCATTCAGTTGCTCTTGTGTTGCTCCATAGTTCCTCTGGTCTTCCTTCTCTTTGAAAGATTCAGTGCTTTGAGCCAGTTTCTGACTTATCCTCTCTCTCTCTTTTTTTTTAAATGGCCCTGATTTCCCTCTGCACTTTGCGTTGCATAACATTGTGCTTTCAATTTGCCAGCCCATGAATGAAATAAGCTTCAGCTGCTACTCGGTGCATTGGTCTCCGTGTGGTCTTTCTGCCTCCCAGCTGACACGACCTGCAGCAGGGTCTCTGCTTCCATCTTGGAGGCGACATCTAAGGACCTTGGTGGTGGCATGAGAGGCAGCTCGGGGGCCTCTAGCACAACCCCACCCAGTCTCCTCTATTTGCAGGTGGGCTCCTGAGTTCCTTTCCTATTTGGCACATCCCCCAGGCCTCAAGCTCTTGTTCCCCAGCTTCGTTTTGCTCCACCAAAGCAGGAGGAGCAGACAACTTGGCTCATGGTTGTATTTGTGGAAGAAGAAGACAAGAGTTCTGTATCAATAGAAGAGACGATTTGTAGCTCAGGGTTGAAATGAAAGGGGTCCCTCTCTGAGCTTGGTGGCTTTCTTGCAAACGTTTCATGACCCAACTAGGGAACATCATCACCGCTAGAATGGAGTGGCGTTTGGGGGGGGAGAAGGAGGGGGGGAGGACACGGTGACTGTGGGGTCCTTGGAGCTCTCTGAGCTTGGTGGCTTTCTTGCAGACGTTTCATCACCTCATCACAGCTGGCTGAGGAATTCTGGGAGTTGAAGTCCACAAGTCTTAAAGTTGCCAAGGTTGGGGACCCCCTGTGCTTGACTGATATGAGCCAACAGGTTTTGGCCCACACTCAGTCCCTTTGATCAAACCGTGTCATTTTTCAGGAAGTCCCAGGAAGTCTCCCTTCCCTGTTGCAGGGCCTGCCCTCCCTCACCCCCAGAATGAGGATTCCCCACCCCCAGCCCAAGCTCCAGGGGACTCCCACCTGCTGCTCTTCCAGAGGCCTTAGAGCTGTGGCTCTTCTCGGACGGGATATTCTTGGGCCCCAGTTGGATGTGTTTTGCGTATGTTTTTGTGTAGAGTGAGTAGATCCCAGCTGGTGGGTGTTTGCATTGTATTTTTACAGCTTGTTCTGATGGGAGGCTGCAGCTGGTGCAGGAATGGTGTGGCACTGCAGGCAGTTTTGGGGGTCCCCAGAATAGAATGCAGGACAACAGATTTGAAAGGGGCCTTGGAGGTCTTCTAGTCCAACCCCTTGCTCAGGCACAAAAAAACCATACCATTTCAGACAAGTGGTTGTCCAATCGCTTCTTAAAAAGCTCCAATGTTGGAGCATCCACAACTCCTTGTGGCACCTTTCTCCTGGTTGACTGTCCTCCCTGTCCGGGAGTTTCTCCTTAGTCCCAGGTTGCTTCTCTCCTGGGTGAGTTTCCATCCGCAACTCTTTGTCCTGCCTTCAGGGGCTTCGGAGAATAATTTGAGCCCCTCTCCTCTTCTTTGAATGGCCCCTGTGACACCACACCTGCTGTGAGCTGCCTTGGCTCACGTTGGGACTGCCTGTCGGCCTGGAGAGGTCCTTGGTGCTGGGTGGCTTTCACAGAGGATGCTGCCTCTTTTGGGCCATGAAGCGTCTGCAAGAAAAAAATCTCAGAGAGCAGCAAGGACCCCTCAGTCCTGACATTCCCTTTGGTTGGTCAAGGGGGTCTTGGAAACCAGAGCTTGGAGTGGCGTCTGAAGGAGACGCGCGATTCATTCCTCCAGGACCAAAGCCGCCTCATGGATGGAAAACCAGGCATGGAAAAGGGCCCTCTTGGGAATCCATGGATCTGGAGAAGGTCTTTGATTTAACAGATCTAAGAGATAATCAGAGTTGGAAGGGACCTTGTCGGTCATCTAGTCCAACCCCCTGCCCAGGTGGGGGACCCTCCACCATTTCTGACAGATGGCAGTCCAGTCTCTCCTTGGAAGTCTCAAGGGATGATGCTCCCACAACTTCCGAGGGCAACTTCTGTTCCTGATCTTGGAGGGAGAAGCCCCTTCCCACCTGGTCCTCTCCAGGCCTCTGGCCGGCCAGGAGGCCCCGTTGAAGGTCCTGCTCTGAGGCACAAGCAGAGGCCCCCTCTGAAAGGCGAGCCTGTGGCATTCTGGGCCGTGGCACACGTGTGTGAGTCTGTGGGTACTTCTAGGTCTTGCTCAGAGGGATTGCTCTTCCTCTCTGGATGTGGAAGCAGCCAGGCAGCTGTCCAAGGGCGCATGCGCTGGGCACTTGTGGGGGGAGCAAGAAGCACCAGCAGGGGCCCTGGGTGCCCACGGTGTTCGTTTGGCTCTGCTTCCAATTTGCCCTGCAGTTTGCATGTTCTTGGAAGATCGTGACTTCACTTAAAAATTAATTATTTAAAATGTTAATATCCCAAACTGCAAAAGTAATTTAAAAATACCTTAATGAATAGCCGAGCAGGGAGATTAAAGGCATTAATAAAATGCGGCCCAGACAACACAGATCCATGCGCCAAAAGAGGGGCACATGCTGGAGAGAGAGAGAGAGAGAGCGCCTGAGCGAGTGCAGAGTGTTTTTCCTCCAGTGGCCTGGGTAACAACACAGAGAGAGAGAGAGAGAGAGAGAGGATGGNTGGGTAACAACACAGAGAGAGAGAGAGAGAGAGAGAGGATGGATGGAGATAATAAGATGAGAGAGGAAAAGAAAGAGAGAGATGCCAGGAAAAGCTCAGTTTGCAAACATGAATATATTTGTTTTTTTCCTGGTTGGAAAAGATCCATCAACCCTGAGCTAAATCTCTCCGATTCTTTCTAGAAACAAATTGGGCCAAGCACTGTTGATGCAGGACAAATAAAATCCAAAGGAAGCGTCTCTCTTCTCAGCCCCCCCGACCCCTCCCCAGCCCTTAAAGTTGCAAAACTGGGAGGATCCACACACCGTTTCTGATCCACTGGTTTCAAATTTTTTTTCTCTTTACTGGAAACATTGGCTTCTGCTGCTTNAGTTGCAAAACTGGGAGGATCCACACACCGTTTCTGATCCACTGGTTTCAATTTTTTTTTCTCTTTACTGGAAACATTGGCTTCTGCTGCTTTCTGAATGCAACCTGCCCCTTCCCAAAATGCATTCGGGGGCAGGTATGAAATCCAAAGGCCAGCTGAGCTTTGCAGAATAAGCAGCAGTTGGGGAGAGCTGGGGGGAGAGAGACTACCTCTCAGGAGGCCAGGCTGGTGGGCTTCTGCCAGTGCATCCCCCTACTGCTGGAAGAAGAGGAAGGGGTGGGATCCTGAGCTGGCCAGGTGCGGAGAGGGGCTTTGCTCACTTTCCTCATGCTGGAGCTGGGGCTGGGGGAGGGGGTGGTGACAGTGTGGTCCCCCCAGACCCTCCTGGGCTGTGCCTTTCTGGCCCACCCACCCCCTCTTGCCCCTCTGCCTCACCAGCGGGAAGGTGGGCTTGGCTCCACTTGGCTGGGAATGCCAGGCCGAGCCCTGGCATCTGCTCGTCCTGGCCAAGAGGCTCGGCGTGGCTCTGCATTTTCTGAGCACGGCCATTAATCACCCTGCGAAGGTATGAAGCGCAAAACTGCCACCTTGGCACTTCCCGCCGCGAGTCCCTCCCAAAAGTGGAGAGAGGGATTTTGCTGCAGAGGGGAAGAAAGCAGCAGCCAGGAGGAAGACGGCGCTGGGGCTGGGGGGAGCACCATGCCAGGGGGTCACAGCAGCCTGCCCGCTGCCCTCACCCCCACTTATGGCTTCTTTAAAAAAAAAAAACACCTGCCAAGGTAACTGCATAAACAGGGCTCCTCACCCTGGCCGGGTTTAAGAGGGATGGACTTCAACTCCCAGAATTCCCCAGCCAGCTCCACTGGGAGTGGGGACTTGAAGCCCATCCCTCTTAAACCTGGCCAGGTTGGGGGAAGCCTGGATTGGAGGCTGAAAGAGAACAGAGGAGAACAGTTATGGCTCAGGGTTGAACTGTGGGGTCCTTGGGGCTCCCTGAGCTGGGAGGTTTTCTTGCAGGCATTTCAGGGCCCAACTAGGGAACCTCCTCAGGGCCAGCGACTTAACACTGATGATGTTACCTACTTTGGGTCTTGAAATGTCCGCAAGAGAACCGCCAAGCTCAGAGAGCCCCAAGGATGCCATAATAATCCTCCTCCCTTCCAGCACTGGTGATGTTCCCTAGCTGGGTCTTGAAATGTCCGCAAGAGAACCGCCAAGCTCAGAGAGCCCCAAGGATGCCATAATAATCCTCCTCCCTTCCAGCACTGGTGATGTTCCCTAGCTGGGTCTTGAAATGTCCGCAAGAGAACCGCCAAGCTCAGAGAGCCCCAAGGATGCCATAATAATCCTCCTCCCTTCCAGCACTGGTGATGTTCCCTAGCTGGGTCTTGAAATGTCCGCAAGAGAACCGCCAAGCTCAGAGAGCCCCAAGGATGCCATAATAATCCTCCTCCCTTCCAGCACTGGTGATGTTCCCTAGCTGGGTCTTGAAATGTCCGCAAGAGAACCGCCAAGCTCAGAGAGCCCCAAGGATGCCATAATAATCCTCCTCCCTTCCAGCACTGGTGATGTTCCCTAGCTGGGTCTTGAAATGTCCGCAAGAGAACCGCCAAGCTCAGAGAGCCCCAGGGTCTCTTCCAGGGCGTCCTCTCTTCTCATTCAGCGGCCGAGAGCTCCAGGATCTGTCCTTCCCAAGAGCCGTCCCGGTTGATTCCCTTCAAGGACCGACGGATTCCGTCGCAGGGACTCTCCAGAACCTTCTCCAAAGACCACCTTCCAGCCTTAGTGCAGGTAGTCCTCGACTTACAGCAATTTGCTTCGTGACCATTCAAAGTTGCAATGGCACTTAGGACCGTTTCCATGCTTACGACCCTTGCAGCGTCCTGGGGGGGGGGGGTGNGGGGGGGGGGGGTGTCACGTGATCCCCTTTTGCCACCTTCCATGGGGAAGCCCGGTTCCCTTAACAGCCGGGTTACTCCCTTACCAAGTGCAGTGATTCACTTACCAACTGCGGCAAGAAATGTCGTAAAATGGAGCAAAATGCATTGAACAGATGTTTCACTGAGCAACCAAAATTTGGGCTCAACTGGTCGTACGTGGAGGCCTAGCTGTATTCTATAACTAGTTCGATTCCCTGCTTCGCTGTGAAACTATGCTTAGTTTTGGGGGAGGCAAATAAGGGGGGGAAATTCTGCCTCTGCTTTCCAGCATCCATCGGTATTCATCTGGCTAGCATCCTGTCAGTGTGTGAGAGAGTTGAGGGCTGTTTGGAAAGTGAAAGAGTATTTGCTGTGTGAGCAAGGAGACAGCAAGGAGCCTGGGCGTGGCTTAGCTCAACTGTTCTGGACTAAAGCTGGTTGGGGCTGCTCTGAAACTGAAACTCCTCTGCTTGTGTTTTGCCTTTGGAAGAGATTTCTTTTCAGGTGGGGAGGGGGAGTAGAACTCAGTATCAGAGCATGTTAATAATAATAGTAATGATAATAATAATAGCAATAACAATAGCAACAAAACAACAAAACAAAACAACAAAACAACAATAGTAAATAATAATAATAATAATAATAACAATAATAACAACAACAACAACAATAATAATAATAATAATAATAATAATAATAATAATAATAATAATAATAATAATAATAATAATAATAATAATAATAATAATAATAATAATAATAATAATAATAATAATAATAATAATAATAATAATAATAATAATAATAATAATAATAATAATAATAATAATAATAATAATAATAATAATAATAATAATAATAATAATAATAATAATAATAATAATAATAATAATAATAATAATAATAATAATAATAATAATAATAATAATAATAATAATAATAATAATAATAATAATAATAATAATAATAATAATAATAATAATAATAATAATAATAATAATAATAATAATAATAATAATAATAATAATAATAATAATAATAATAATAATAATAATAATAATAATAATAATAATAATAATAATAATAATAATAATAATAATAATAATAATATAGGAAATACTCTAAATGCTCTGACGGTCCGTTCAAAAAATCCTTTCCTAGTGATCATCTAGAAGCCAAGAGGAACATAGGTGCCCAATTTCACATTTGTAGGCTTTCTGGAGATTTTCTGGAGGTCTGTGATGACGCGTGAGGGGCCTTTTGCTTTCATATAGATAGATTCTGAGTCTCATCAGACCCCTCGGTGAGAGCTCAGCCTCCCCTCCTCCTCTGCACCGGAGGGGGGGCCGCTGGGAAAGAAGAGGGGGCCTGGCTATCCGTAGGCACCCAATGGGGTCCCTGCACCCCCAATTCCTCTGCCAGGTGTGGCCACCCTCTGCAGGCCTCTGGTGGCCTCGGCCCAGCCCCCTCCTTGCAGCCAGGCAGCCCCTCCACCCAGCTCCTTCTGCTTCACTGGGGCAGAAGGGAACTGGCTGGCTATCCTGATGCTCTCCTGCGAGAGGAGAATGCAGTCAAGCCATTGTTTTCGGATGGCAGGCCCACTCCCCGAAAGGCACTCAGCTCAGCTTCCCCCCCATTCCCAGGCTGGTGTTTTCCACACGCTGCGCCGGGGTCCCTCATTTGTTCCCTTGATTTGTTATAAATGTATATACCCTGCTTTCCCTATGAAAAGTCCAAGGTGACTAAAAACAGTAAAACCACAAAACTGCAAACCATATACAATGAAGTAAAAAGGGAGCTGAAAGCAGCCGTCCATCCAAGGGAACGGGGCACGAAGTCTGCCCACCAAGTGGGAGAACTCCACTCCCCACAGCTGGGCCCAGGACGGGGGCTTGGCATGCATGGGGTGGGCCAGGGAAGGGGAATCTCCTGGGCAGAGATCCAGGACTGCTGGGGGAGCCACCCCTCCACCTGCTCGACCTGGAAGTAAGGAGGAAGAGCAATCAGCCGAAGAAGGTCTTGCCTTCTGGAGTTATGAATGCTCCATCATTGGAGGTGTTCAAGAAGAGATTGGACAACCCTTGGTCTGAAATGGGTCTCCTGCCTTGAGCAAGGGGGTAGACTAGAAGGCCTCCAAGGTCCCTTCCAATTCCAATCAGTCAGTGAGTCGAATGGCTCCCCTCCAGAAGTTATGGATGCTCCATCATTGGAGGTTTTGAAGAAGAGACTGGACAACCATTGGTCTGGGACGGCACATAGTCCCCTGCCTGAGCAAGGGATGGACTAGAAGACCTCCTTTTAGCCTTTTTATTCTGTCATTCTGCTCCCAGGCCTTTAGAGGTGGTGAGAGCAGAGGAGGACTTCTCCACCAAGCCAAGAAGCAGCTCACCAGGGATTCCTGGAAGACCAAGATGTTTTCCTGCCCCTGGTTTGCTCTGGAAATCATCCGGATCAAAACATCCCAGGGGGCTACTTGGGAGCTTGGTCCACCCCTGAGGCTTCTCCAGTCCTGGTTGACTGGCCCTCCCAACTCCTGGTGTCTTCATCACATCCAGTCTCCACCAGAAGAAGGCTGCCCTTCCTGAGGGCCACATTCTCCAGGTGAAAAGGAGACTCCGAGGTCTCTCTTGCTCTCTCAGGACACGATAAAATGTCCCTTTTTGCAAATCTGTTTGGGCAATTCTACACTAGGTGGAACAATGGCAGCCAACTCTCCGATTCAAGAGCTGTTTTTCTTCTTCTTCTTTTAAGAACAAAAGCAGATTTCTATCTGAAGTCATCTTAGGTTTCCTAAGTAATCCTTAGTAATCCTAGGTACTTTCCAAGACCCTGGAAAGGACAGTGTTTGTGTGTCTCTTTTTCTCTTTCCTTCTCTTTCCCTCTTTTCTCCTGTCTTTCTGTCTTTCTCTTTCCTCCTCTTTCTCTTCCTCTCTCTCCTTGTCTTTTTCTCATTTTCTTCCCCTTTCCTTCTCTCCCTCCCTCCCTCCCTGTCTCTGTGTGTAAAACAGAGAGAAGAAGGCAGGCTGCAAAAGCCCCCCCCCCCNCCCCCCCCCCCCCCCCCGCCTGCCCGCCGGTGCCTGGAGGAGAGAGCTCGCATAATTGAGCCATAACTCAGCGCCGGCGGAGGAATCCTGAGCCTCTGGATTGCGGGCCTCCCCAGGGGAGGAGGGTTCTTATTAAAAATCTGGGTTGATGGCCAGGGCTGAGATTAACTCCGCTTTTAATGGATGGCTCCCCGCAGGGCCCTGAACGAGCCGCCCAGAACCTCCTCCTCCACGTGCCGGAGGGGTGGGGAGGGCTGCTCGGAGACCCCAAGAAGAGTCCCTTCCCCTGCCCCCCCCCAAAGCCCCAACCAGGAATGGCTGGAGAGGCGGAGAACTTGCCAGGAGCCAACCCGAAGGGAAATGTGTTTGTTTGCTTCTTGATGAAACGTACCGGCCACCCGTCTTATCGCAGGGTGAATAAACTCCAGGCAGTTTACAATATTGAAAAGATACAACTGTATAAATGCATCTGTACCACCAGGCTCTCAGGGTGAAGAGGAAGGGCAAGCAGTGAAACCTTCTCAGCAGCCTATGAATGTATGAAAGAGCACCTGCCATTGCAGATGAGGGGGGTTGGACTAGATGACCTCCAAGGTCCCTTCCAACTTTCTTAATCTGTAATCTAAATAAAATACCACTCAAAAAAACTCCTGGCTGCTTTAGGCTCCTCCCTGCCAGAGAGGGAGGCTCCCTCCGAGCCCTAGTTGTCTCCTCAGCTATGTTTCTTCTTGGGCTTCTGGGCATCTAGAAATGCCCTCATTCGACCCCAGAAATGCCTCCTGGGTCATTCATTCATTTTTATTTGTTAAGCATGTATATTATTGTACATTATATAACAGATATAATTAGAACATGATTATGATATCGGGCAGTAGGCACCTTGGTGCACTTATGCACGCCCCTTACAGGCCTCTTAGGAATGGGGTGAGGCCAACCGTAGACAGTCTGAGGTTAAAGTTTGGGGGGTTTGGGGAGGAGACCACAGTCAGTCATGTCCTCCATGGACTTGGAAAGGGTGCCAAACTTCCTTTTTACTAGAGACCCCTATTTCCTGAGCGAAAGGGGGCAGCTCCTCACTTGCTTTAGTGCAGTGCTTCTCAGCCTTGACCACTTGAAGATGGTTGGGCTTCCACAAGTCTTACAGGTGTCAAATTTGAAGATCCCTGGAATAGATAGATAGAGGAAGAGAGGTAGGATGGATAGGTAGATAGATCGATCGATAGATAGATAAGATAGAATAGATCGATCAATTGATCGAATAGATCAAGGGTCTTCAAACTTGACAGCTTTAAGACTTGCGACTTCAACTCCCAGAATTCCTGAGCTAACATGACTGGAGGAGGAATGCTGGGAGCTGAAGTCCACAAGTCTTAAAGCTGTCAAGTTTGAAGACCTCTGTTCTAGTCCAACCCCTGGCTCAAACAAGAGGTCCTACACCATTCTGGACAAACGGCTGTCCAGCATCTCCCCTGGTCTGTTAACCAGTTGTAAGTGGTGGTTTCTAGGCTCCAACCCAACCTGAGCTTCCTTGCGCTGTGGGAGGTCCATTGGACCACCACATCTTCCCAACAACTGACCAGGTCGTTCAGGGACCCCTTAATCTTCAGCATCAGAGAGAAGGTCCAAGAGAACAGAGTTTGGGGGCTTCCGTTGGCCTGAGCTGAGAGTTTTGGCCACTCAACCTTGGTCCCTCGAAGACCAGAGGGCTTCAATTCCCCAGCCAGGACACTGTGGAAATCCACAGGCCTTGGACTGGCCCAGGTTGAGAAGCTCTGGCTTAGGCCAAGGTCCTCCCCAGCGCCAGGGGCTGTGGAAGCTCAAAGAAGCCCCTGAAGGAGGAACCCTCGGAGCTCCTTCCTCCTGGATCAAAGTGAAATATGCCAAGACTTCCAGCGGGAATAAAGACTCTTGGGGGAAACTGCTGGGTGCAGGAGAACCGTGGGGGATCTTTCAGGCCAGGCGCAATGTGAGGTCCATGGTTGGCCTTTCGAAGGAACGGAGAACGTGGACGGTGGGGGGGGGCAAAAGCCCGCCTCCTTTGGACTCCTCCAGGCAGGGCATCTGCTCCTCTGAGGCTCCTGGGGGCCTTTGAAAAGGAACCAAGTTCTTCTCTGGGCTATTTCAGAGGAGAAACTCGGACGCCGTCCAAGTCCATCTCTGGGAAGATAGAGCAGATGGCACCACTTGTCCAAGCTGACCCAGAAAAACGAAGCCCATTAATCACACCCTCCCCTCCCCCCTTTGCAGGCTGGGAAGGTCAGATCCATCTCAAATTAGGGCCCGCTCCCCGGATCCCTTGAGAGGCCCACTGGGCGGTCAGGGGAGCCTTGGCCAGGACATGGTCCCACCCCATGTTCCTCCCTCTGGGGATCCACGATGTCAAGAGACCCTTCCCCAGGAGCGTCCTTTTCAGCTCTCCTTAGCTGGGCTGAAGCTGGCTTCATCAGAGGCACCCCCAGATACCCACCCACCCACCAGGGGAGAGGACGAGAGGGAAGCCCCTCTGGAAAGATCTGGAGTGGGAGGCAGAAGGGAGAAGAGGAAAATGGGGAGGGGGCTGTGCTTCCTGCTTCCTGGAGATGCTTGGTTTCCATGACATCCCTCATGCCTGGTTGGTGGTTGTCTCCTCAAAGCCTCCGGCCTGATGAGCGAATCCAAAGCCAAGAATGGGGGGGCTTCTCTTCCCATCAGAAGGCTCAGGGGCCCAAGGAGACCCTCCCTCCCTGCCAAGGCTCAGGCACTTCAACCGCATCCTCCGTGGGGATTGATGGCTCTTTTAGGCCAAGGACCAGGGGGCTCTCCAGCTCCCTAACCCACCTACCACCCCTCCCCGAAACCTTTCCTTCCCCGTATTGCTGGGTGATCTCTTTTCATGGGTCCTTTTGGGGAAGAGAAAGAGAGCAGCCTATTATTGTTTCAGCAATATTTGAAAGGAGCCCTCCGGGCCCAATAACTGCCTTTTCAGGACAATAATTTACGGGCGTGTGTTCTTTCTCCTGTGCAATGAAGAGACAGAGACCTGGAGCGGTTGGGATCCAACCTCTGGTGTGGCTTTTAGGAAGGGGGAGGGGGTGGGCACGGCTGGGGTTGAGTTAGAAGGGCGATGAGTCCTGAAATTCTCTCTCTCGTCCTCCAGGGATGGCCCTCCAACTGGCCGTCTGCGGAGTAAGGTGGGAGAGGGCAATCCAGAACACAGAATGACAGAGTTGGAAGAGGCCTGGGAGGTCCTCTTGTCCAACCCCCTGATCAGGCAGGAGACCTTAGACCAGAGGTCTCCAAACCTGGCCACTTTAAGACCTGTGGACTTCAGCTCCCAGAATTCTCCAGCCAGCTGTGCTGAGTTGAAGTCCGCAAGTCTCAACATCACCAAGTTTGCGGACCCCTGCCCTTCCAGACCAATGGCTGCCCAGTCTCCTCTTGAAAGCCTCCCGTGATGGGAGCAGCCACAGTTTTTGGAGGCCAGTCCTTCCACTGATTGGTTGTTCTCCCTGTCAGGAAGTTTCTCCTTAGTTCTCGTTTGGTTCCCTCCATTGCTTCTCGTCCTGCCTTCAGATGCTTTGGGGAAGAGGTTGTCCCCCCTCTTGGCTATGGGAATTCTCCGGCATCCAAATCTTGAAAAAGCACTTTTGGGTTGTTCCCTCCCTCCTCTCTGGGGCAGCCCCTGAGATATTGGAAGGCTGCTCTCCTGTCTGCCCTGGTCCTTCTCTTCCCTAGACTGACCAGGCCCAGGTCCTGCAACCGTCCATCATATCTTTGAGCCGCCAGCCCCCTAATTATCTTTCCTGCTCTTCTTCCCCCTTTCTAGGGTCCAAGGCTTTCTAGAACTTGTCCCTCTCAGAAGGGTCCATTTGGGCCTGAGCCAGGAAGCCCCCTAAGCCCTTTGATCTGTTCTGATCCGACCTGAGAATTGGTTTGTGGAAGCAGGAAAGGGCTTCCGAAAAGAATAAAGTCTCGGACGACAGCAGGGGAGGGGAAGGGAAGAGGATGCTACTCTTCCCAGTTCTTCAGCTCTACCCTTTCCCGTGGTCCTTGGGGTTGTGTCTCTCTATCCAGATTTCTATCCAGTCCATTCTTCGTCTTAGGCAACTCAAGTATTTGCTCTTGCGCTCTGGACAACTTTAAGCCAGCATAGCATTGCTGACTGGGGAATTCTGGGAAGGAAGGAAGGAAGGAAAGGAAAGAGAAGGCAGGAAGATGGGAAGAAGGAGGGAGGGGAAGGGAAGGAAAGAGAGAAGGGGAAGGAAGAAAGGAAAGGGGAAGGAAAGGAAGGAAGGAAAAGAGAAAGCGGCTGTGTTTTGTGCCTACGAAGCGAACGGAGAGGGGAAAGGTGGAAGCAGCCTGAATGGACGGCCGATAAACACGTAGAGCGAAGGGTCGGGGCGCTGGGTTTATTACCCCTGAAAAGGCTCCAATGTATGTCAGGAAATATGAATTGGTGTCAGCTGGGTTAGTGCGGCTGCGTAAGAGCGAAGGGCCCCATCGGCTGGCGATAATTGCATGTTATGCTCCAGGGAAGGGGAAGAGTGAGAGAATTGGATATTTGTTTTCAGACCAAAATAGGGCAGCCTTCGGAAGAACGTGATCTAATGGAGGAGGAGGAGGAGGAGGGAAGATGCTGCCAGATGACCTGGATGGGTGTGTGTGAATGAGGCAAGGGTGTTCAGGAAAAGCAACTGGGCCATTCGGAGACCCAAGGATGAAGGAGAAGGAGCACCTGGCTGTGCGCCACTGAGAAAATGTTCTGTTTGGAAGATTGGCTGATATGCGCAAGTCTCCTCCTAGGAGAAGGCGGCCAGAAAAATGAATGTAAAGCAACAGAGATGATAAATGAGCTGGAGGCTAAAGCGGGCGATGAGCGGTTGCAGAAACGATGAGAAGGTGACATGATCGCAGCCTTCCACTATTTGAGGGGCTGCCCCAAAGAAGAGGGGGTCCACCTATTTTCCAAATCACCCAAAGGCCAGAAAAGGAAGAAAGGATGGAAACTAATCAAGAAGAGATCGAACCTAGAACTGAGGAGAAATTTCTGATGGTTAGAACAGTTAACCAGTGGAACTGCTTGCCACCAGAAATTGTGGAGGTTTTAAGAGGAGACTGGACAGCAGGGGTGGGATTCAAATTTCTTAACAACGGGCTCTGTGGGTGTGGCTTAATTTGTGGGTGTGGCTTGGTGGTCACATGACTGGCTGGGCGTGGCCAACTCAATGTCACTCACATCAAGGGGTGCCTCACCTGGCCCCTCCCCTCCCAGCCATTCCTGGTCACCCAGCCTCAACTTATCTGTAGTTCTGTAAAAATGTTGCTCACCTTTTTTTTTACTTTTTAATCTACATAGTGGACAGCCATTTGTCTGAAATGCAATGGAGTCTCCTGATTGAGCAGGGGGTTGGACTAGAAGACCTCCAAGGTCCCTTCCAACTCTTTTATTCTGTAATTCTGTAAATCTAAACACAAAACTGATAGGATTTCAGTGTGAAAGAGAGATTTAGCGATGAAATATCTAGATAGTCGACCCAAAGATGCTTTTCCAAAAGGCAACTGAACTTTTCTTTGTTTGTTTTTTCCTTGAAGATGTTTTGCTTCTTCAGTTCAGAACTGAAGTTCAGAAAGGGAAACCAGAAAGTCCACTTGCCTCTTGAAAAAGCACCTTTGGGACAAGCAGGACCTGGATGACTTGAGAATCTCCATCGATACCTAGATGGCTATTTTGCAGCATCAAATTCAGGCTTGGAGGACCTACAGACAAAGCACAGAATTAAATGTGGGAAGATAAAATAGGTAGCAGTGTAAGAAGATCAGTTCATCTCCCAATAGAATGAATGGAGACACAGATGTAAGGAAAGAAGCCACTGGAAAAGAACTTAAAGTTATATGTTCTTGTGTGGCCCAGAATTGTTCAGGGACGCTCTAAGGGGAGAGATGAAAAGAAAGAAGGCGAGAAAGAGAAAAATGGCTTTCAGAGAATGATTGCTGCGGAAAATGGCACTGAAAGAAAGACACCGCATGTACTGTAGATGGTGGTGGTGGTGGTGGTGGTGGTTAGAGTCAGGATCAGAAGAGAACTGGAAGGGACCTTGGAGGTCTTCTAGTCCAACCTTGCTTGAGCAGGGGACCCTGCACCATTCCAGACCA